>JAMKPZ010003534.1:0-31862 GCA_024699675.1 Amphibolis antarctica
AAAAAAATAATAAAAAGTTAAAATATTTAATATTTTTGATATCTTTTTATATCTTTTAAAGACAGATCTCTCTTGATTTTCATGCTAATTAATTAAAAGTAACTGTGGCGCGGCTTCCACCGTGTACGCACTCGCGTACGTGGTCCTTCCCGTTGCGATTCCAATCTAAATCTAGGGTGGTCCTTCCATTTACGTTTCCAATCTACCTCTTCTCCAACGATCATCCTACGGTCAGCACGGCGCTGTGATGGAGATAGAGATAGAGATAGAGAGAGAGGCAGGCAGGCAGGCAGGCAGGCAGGCCAATTTTTTCTTTAAGGAGGTGTGGAACAAACAGCACGAGGCGTGATGGTGTCAGAATCGGCCTAAAGAAATGCACACGTTCGTTCCTTTGCCATCTTGCTTTTGCGGTGCATGCATGAGACGCGATCATGTTTTTGCCATGTCTCGACCCTGCGTCCCTCTTCCCCGAGATCCATCCGCAATGGCATCCAATGTTGGGGAATACAAACGTACGTACGTACGTACATATATATATTAATATAGGTAGCTAGAGGTGCATCGGATGTTGCTGTACGTGGTGTCATTTCTCGGATTAACAGCTGCTCCTGGTTTTTCAACGAGAGATGCCAAACTTCTCCTCCTTT
This sequence comes from Amphibolis antarctica, assembly GCA_024699675.1. Taxonomy (NCBI): domain Eukaryota; kingdom Viridiplantae; phylum Streptophyta; class Magnoliopsida; order Alismatales; family Cymodoceaceae; genus Amphibolis; species Amphibolis antarctica. Next base: position 648 of record JAMKPZ010003534.1, read on the forward strand.
CTCGAAAGATAGAAATTTTTCAAATGTTCGTTAAATAAATATCAAACGCAAATGCTAGATAATAATATATGTAAATAAACTGTGAATATGTTGTTTGAATTAACCGTGAAGACGTGGTAACACGTCATTTTTGAGTGTAACTTAACTTACAACTCGAGATGTGACTTATCGAGAGAAATAATCTCGCAACGAAAATGAAGAATGGAATTGAGACTTTTATATAACTTACGAGCATTTTCACACTAGTCAACTAATGTTAGTGAATTAAAATTCATATGATATTAAAATTAGTTTAGATGCACTACGTACACGTCAAATATTATTTAAAGTATTTTAACGAGAGACTCAAAAGTGTAAGAGTGTGTTAGGAAAATTGTCTCAAGCGAAAAAAGATAGGTGGAATTAAAATTCCTATATCGATCATTTTTGAACTATTTTCTACTTATTAGTCAATTAATTTTAATAAAGTAAAAACTATTTTCTACTAATTAGTCAATTAATTTTAATAAAATAAGATTCACATACTTTGACCTTAACTTGACCTTTGTCACTTACTACCTTCACCACAATCATAGCTTGATCCATCTTAGCCTTCAACATCACCGACATCTTGGTGTAGTTACTTAACAAATGTGAATATTAAACACTTTAACTTTTAAATTAGGAACAAGTGAACTACTTAACATATTGTGTTTTATCTTTATTGCATGTTAGAATGATGGCATATATATATATATATATATATATATATATATATAGATATATATATAGGTAAAAGGGTTCTGTTTTGTGGGCACCCGTCCGATTGAGATCGAATGGGCGAGGGCGTGCGAGCAAACGAGCGAGCGTGTGTTGGTGGATAGGCAAGAGCATGCGGGCAGGCGACAGTGACGACAAGGGCAAGCAGGCAACCAAATGAGGCGTGCGAGGGTGTGCAACGGTGACAGCGAGGGTGTGCGTGTGACAGCGTGCGAGGGCGAGTGCAACAGAGGGTGCGCGAGGGCAAGCGCGATGAGGTGAATCGGTCGCTCGCCACCGCCCCTGAATCGGCCACTCATCGCTGCCCGTGAATCGACCACTCACCACCGCCTGTGAATCGCTCGCTCGCGTCGTCACCGTTGCCACCGCTCACTCGCCCAAGTGGGAATCGATCGCTCGCCACCGCTCACGTTGCTGCTTGCCCGCCCACCTACCCTCTCGTTGTCGCTGTCGCTCACCTGCCCTCCCGCTTGCCCATTCGCCGGCATGCCCATTCCCACAATTGGACAGGTGCTTATGTATGTATGTATGTATGTATGTATTTTACATTTTAAAATATTTTCATCTTCAATTAAATTAATTAATATGCTCCAAAGATCATTTTATTTTCCAAAAAAGCTTTACGGGATCTGCTGATTTATCGTGGAAATTGATTTTGAAATTAAAGGAAGGAGAAGAATAATTTTGTTAATGTAAGAAGTAAATTAAAAAAATATGAATATCATAGTAAAATTACGAGTATTTCTAAAAATTATAAGTAGAAAAAAAGAAGAACAAGTTAAGAATGAATTCTCTCATAAACAAAATAACGTGGTACGTATTTGTGTATTTTTAAAATATTATAATTAAATTTTAACATTTTATTGAGTACGAAAGGATACTTTTTGACTTTTCACCTTCAACTTTTCCAAATCTAACAAAAATTTGCCTACTCTTCTTTTAACCTCACTAATATTTAAAAAAAAATATTTCAATGATAATATATATTTTCTTTTTAATTATATATACCTTTTATGCCAACATATATAAATATATGAAAAGAGAAGATAAAATATGCAATTGTCAATCTGTGAGAATTAATATTATGATATTTTTGAAGGATAATAGAAATTTTCAATTTTTAGATTTCACTTTTATTGATATTTTTGAATTTTATATTAATTTAAGAATATTATAATTTATAACTAATACATTAATTATGATATATGTTGATATCTAAATTAAATTTTCATCATTTTTCATTATGTACGTAGATACAAGAATTTCAAATTCTGTTATTTTCCATCATGTACGTAAATACCTATTTTTCACATAGACTTCATTCATATTGCTTTTATGCGACAATTAAATGTTAGATTTTCTTTTCCTAAATAGTTGTAGTTCTTCTTTTTATTGATTTTGTTGTGGACTCAACGTATCTCTCGATAGATCAAATAAAATTGTTTGGAATCTATTTGTAAATGGTATCTTTAGTATTAATTCTAGTATAAAAACTTTAATTTATTAATGGTGGTGTAAGATTTGTTCTCTACATGCAAATTTGTAAAAGTAAAAGCTCCATTTAAAGCAAACGTTTTAGCATAGTTTTGCATTTAATATATAAGTTACTTGTTAAAGAAAATCTAACCAAAAAAAAGGTTGGCTTTTTAGTGTTTCAACATGTATGCACTCAATGTAGTTTACCTTTCAAACAGTAATAAGTAGTTTTTTGTGAATTGTTACACCAAATAAATATTTTTTTTTTTCCCATAACATGTCAAAATTGTGAGAAAAAGAAATTTGAGAAGGAGAAAGGAAAAGAAAAATTAAGTTTTTTAAGCTATTTGTACATGTTGCGAAAATTATGTAAAATTAATTTTAAAAAAATTTATAAATATTCTTTATTTTAACATTCTAAACGTATTTTTATTTTAACTTCAATAATAATGCATTGATAATGAAAAATAATCTGCATTTATTATAATTTTAGTTTTACAAAATTTAATTTCATGAAATTCATAAATTGATATTTCACAAAATTCAAGTTCACTTGGAATCAATGGTTGTAGTGTTGTTATATGATTTTTCACGTAACTGTTGACAGACAAATATCAAAAGAATAAGACTACGAGAAAATAATAAAGAAAAGGGACGAGAGATTGAAAGATCAAAAAAGGCCAACGGGAGTAGAATAGTCAATTAAGAGGCTGAAAAATGTATTTTTCTGTTTATTAGAAAATGATGGGAAAGTATTTTTCTATTATTTCTCATGTGCACAAATGACACAATAAAATTGATACATGTGAAAGTAAATTTCTATGAATTCCTTTCTCATAATTTCTAGGTATACAAACACCTATTATAGATTAGATACATCTATTACTATAAATGACATTATTATATTCACATAGTGGTAAATTAATTAATGACTCCATCATTATATAAATCCTATAATGACAGACATATTCCCTACAAATACATTCGCTATTATAGGTACCAACTGAGATATATGTTCAATTCATTTGTAAATCTTACACGTTTTAACTTAGGTGATGTGATTAACAATTTTTCTTTTGACGTGTTAACGTTAAAGAGGCGTAATTATGAATCTACGAGAAATTTGAATAGTAGTTTTTAGAAACAAAGATTTGAATCAAAAAACTTAAAATTTTAAGAAAGATTTCACAGATTACGACTTTAATAGTTATCGATTAGCAATTTTCAGACGCCTCTTTTTCGAAAAGATGGAATGACAAATTAAGAGGAGAATAGAGTTGAATGTTTTCCATTGGTCGTGTTATTTCTTTTGTTTCTTCTTATTCGTGACTCTTTATCAGCTTAATTCTACATCTTATTAAGACTTCACTTTTATTTTAAAAAAAATTATACCCATTTACCAGAATGGCTTCTTTACCAGACTCCACTGCAGCAACACATCCCTTTTCTTGATTCTTTCGTCTAAAAGAATTGAATTGAACCCATGACATTTGCACTGGACATTCAATATTTCACTACCACCGATCGACCACAGGAAACATGACTGCAGCAACACATCTGACATTGTAGTTACAACACCAAGGAGTTTGAAAGCATCGACATTTTCAACTCTCTGTAAGGCAATGTCTGCAATTTATAACATCACATTTTTTCAAAAATCTTTCACTCGTAGGGCGCCCGCTTAGTCATGTAGATTGGGACGACCCAACAGTGTCACGAACCAGACAGGAACAAGACGACGAGACCGGCCGACGGGCCTCGGGAAAAGAAATGTTGTGGCTGTGGCTGTGGGCCGTGGCCGGTGGAGGGCTCCAAGATTAAAATTTTTGACATAAATATTAAAAAATTTGAAAAATAATTTTTTTAGATTTTCAACTTTCACTGTTATGAAAATTAAAAAAATTTCGCTGACAGCGTTTCTTTACTGTAGCCTCTTTCTCATCAGATGTATTTAATAACGAAATATTCTAATTTTAAATATCACAAAAAATTAAAAATTAAATTTTATTATTAAATAAAATTAAATATTACAGTAAATTATAAAATAAAACTTGTATACAAATATTTATTTAATAATAATAATATATAAAATTAAATAATTGTTATCGAGGGCGGTGTTGTCACCGTTGAGGTGTCACCAGCGAGTGATGAGGCCGACAAGGGAGTTATACTGTCGGTGGTGTAAAAATTGAAAATATTAATAAAAAATTAATTCATTGCATTAATAAAAAATAATTTATTATTTTTTAGTAGATGTATTTTATTAATTTGATCATTTAAAATATTTAATTTTTATAAGTTTTGTTTACATCAATGTATAATTTTTTCTTAATTTTTCGTGAGTGTACAGATGACCTTTATTTTTATTTTCATTTTCAGATTTTCTATTTTTATTTTTATTTTCGTTTTCCAGATTTTTATTTCTTGAATTGTTAACATACACAAATAGATTGCAAGTATTAATATCGAAATTACCAAAAAATAAATGTTCAATTCAAACAAAGTCATTGCGTTGCAAGAGCTCAAGGAAATGTCAAAATTTGCAATATGGATGATTTTCACCCAAAATTCAGTGCACATGTAGCCTTGTTTAAAGAGAATCTTAATTAAAACGTTAATAGTTGGATAAAATTGAAGTTAAAGTTAATTTTGTAAATAAAGTTAAAATTAAATAGTAATTATGGTAGTAAAAATTTATACGTTAGAATTTATCGATGATAATGATATTAGAAATTCTAAAATTAGAACTAGACCGTAATTTTTCTACTTTTTCTTCAGTTTTGTTTATTTTCCCTACTTATATCTTGAGATTTTTCTCTGAACAATCTATTGACTTCCCACGTACAGATAACTGGAATTCATTTTACCTTACTATTATCATCTTTTTTTTATACAATGGGATGATAAAATAAAATAAACACTACAGATAATTCAAAGTAAAGCAAAGAAAAACAAGAATGCCAAACAAGAAGGAGAAAACGGGAATCGATAAGTTTTATCACGTGATAGGAATTAAATCAATAAGAAATAATAAAAAATAATAAATCAATTTTTCGCATTATTATTATTTTTTAAAAAATAATAAAACTTACGAATACGAATTTTTTTAATCGAGTAAGCTATTAGGTTGAATCGATCGTGCTTGAGCTGATGACGTAAGCGAGGAAGCACATGGCGTGCCAGTTGTTCTCCTTGAGTTTAATTCCAGGCCGGGGCGACCCAATCGATCAAGACACGGGAGCAGATATATATATATATATATATATCAGTACATGTGGACGCGTTCTGTGCAGGGCCTTGGAAATAATGGCAGCTATGTTTATATTTAAAGCTTGCAACCTCTCTTTTGGAGGACCACGTCTTGGCCTGTGCTTCCTTCCGACAGTGTTTAACGGCGTCGATCGGCGGTGGTTTCACGGGAGGAGCAAATAGAGGAGTTTAATATTAGCTGCTCTTCAACCGATGATGACTCCGTGTGTTTTTAACTTATCGTTAAAATTATTATTATATATATATTTTAATATATAAATTTTTATCATCAAATTATTATACAATTTTAACTTCTCTCGTAAATCAACTTCAACTTCAATTATATTCAACTCCTAGAAAAAAGTTGTCTCTAAATGTGCTTAAGATGAAAAATAATGCTACAACCAAAAATACCTAAAATTCATTGAAAAATCCACTAAAGTGGTATTTGTATTTTTAAAATTAGTAAAAAATTATGTAAAATGTTAAAAAATAATAGTAAATTTTTTTAATCATTTTTCATTATTTCTCGCTAATTTTTTGAATGTTTATTGAATAATATTGTTTGGGTGAGACTTTAATCAGATTTTTAAATCTCAAAAGATATCTTCAAGACACCACTTCACTGGTATACTCTTTTTTTCGATGTTAAGTTCTGGAAACTTACGTTTTAATTAATGAATGCTAATTTTTTACAATAAATTAATGAACGTTAAGTGTAATACATAAATTTTTTAATTCATTAATTCATGAATGTTGAAAATTTATGTTGTAAACAATTGATGAAAAATTCCAGTCAGATTTTATTATACACAAATATATACATTTTATATTTTATCATTTTCACGTTAAAAAAATAAAATACATTCACCTCTTTTTCATTTCCATTATTTTCCAGCATTCTTTCATTTTCCATTTAAACCTTTGGGTGTATTTGTTTTATAACAAAATTAGAATTAAAAGTAACGAAATAAACAATATTGAAATTTAAAGTAAATTATATAATAAAAATTTATATATAAAAATTTATAAAAAATTGAAACTAGAATTTTACGAAATTTAAACAAATCATCTCGGCGATCTCTCTACGTGCCGATTGAGCCAGCGGAACGCCTACGCCAGCGACGGCATGGTGCAGCCCGCACGACATCCGCCGCGACGCGTGCATGCATGCAACCGCGCCAGCCGCAGGCCACAGGCGCGCCCTCCACCTTCCTGCAGCCACCATCTCCTGCCGCTCTGACCGCCCCCACCACCGCCGTCGCCGCCAATGTTGCAGGCCGCGGAGATCCGTCCATCTATACATGAATCAATCTCTCTGATCTCCTCCAGCCAAACACCGTGCTCGAAGGCTCTTACTTAATTCACTTCTTTAATATAATAATCATGATCAATTCAGATATTTATTTAATTTAATTTTTTAAATATTTAAAAAATATTATATCATCTTTTGCAGCGCCACTACCAACAGAGTTGCATTTATTCGGCCCAGTTCGCTCCACTACATACACGCATGCGTATGTCCATCCTTCTGCCACCTGAATCTTGCACGCATCGATATTATTACGCATAAATTACATAAAAATCACCGTTAATTATTAATCCAATGCAAGAATATATATAAACGATGATACATAACAATTTATGTAAAATTAAAATTAAAAAAATCATTATTAAAGTAGTACTGCAGCCACCACCAAATTAAACTATACGAGTACGTACGCGCGCGCACGTGTACTGTCTTTGTTGGGTTCCGCGGTCTGCTACCTGCTCTGCCTTCCTTCCTTCTTGTATTCACTACTTACAGTTATTTAGTTAATCAATGTTGATGTTTATGCTTGCATTCGAATCAAGTCTTATTTTTATTTTTCATTATATATTATAATAATTTATAATAATATTTATTAAATAATTTTAATATTTTATATTAAAAATTATATAAAAATATTTACATCGTAAGTTTTTTGAAAAACGTGAATCTGTACTTCAACTCATCGTAAATAGTAAAATGAATATAATTAAGTTGTAAAATAAATAATGTGATAAAATCTTAAAACAGTGACAATGACATGTAAAAATTTACATGAAATTAATTTTACAAAAAATAAATCGATATTTGGATGGTATTTTCATGATTTTGTAAGTGTGGGTCTTTTTTCACACACTTCTTGGCTATTCATTAAAGATATTAATTAATCAATTACTTTATAAAATAATTACTTAAAACATTAATTAATGCTATAAAATTGATTAAGCAATTAAATGAACCCAATCGCTTAATTCATAAAATTTTTAATTAAAAAATTAATTAATCATTGAAATTGTTATATTTTAAAATCCTCAATTAGCATTTAAAATCACTTAAATCACAAAATCCTCCAAATCACTATAATTTGAACTATTAAATCATTAAAATCATTACAATAATTATTAGAATTACTTAATTTAAATATTTAATTAAAATATTTGACTAACCCTTAGATTCCTTAATTTAGACAAAGTTTAATCTTCAATCAAACTTTAAAATTTACTTAAACACCTACAAGTAATGCTAATATAACCATTGGATCATTTTAATCAATTAAGTACAACCTTACACTTAATTCAATATTTAACTTCTTTGAGCCCATTCAACTAGCCCAAGGCTAGCCCATTCGTTCGGTTCACATCACGTTGACCTACTCGCGACCATCCGCAATCATCTACCTTGTCACCAACATCATCTTCATCATCATAGAAACACATGATTGTCGACTTGTTAGTAAGATGTTGTTATGTCAAGTCTTTTGAATAGAGCACTCTTCGTTTAAAATGTAGAATTAAATGAAGTGTGATTCACACTTTTTAAGAAATTATACGATTTATGATCTAAATTTTTTAATATAAAATGTTAAAAATGTTTGATAAATATTACTATAGACAATTGATGTGCATAGTAAAAAGTAGAAGTACATATATAGTGAATAACTCGTAAACAAATGATGTTTTAAATGAAAATAAACAACACTCACTAAAGGGGCCAAAGGGAAAAATGTAGGAATTGCAAGGAAAGAATGAACCCAACAACTTATTATAGGTTTTTCTTTATTTTTGGTCACCAAACAGCAAGCCTCTTGATCGCGCATTACTTTCAAGCTCAAGCAACACACCGAGGAAGTCCTCTAATCCTTCAATAACCCTAATTGAGCTACATTTGGTCACATGGAAGTACTAGTTTGTAAAGATGCACCAGTTCAATATCCAAATCTTCCACTACATTGCCCCTCGTAAACACAAGTCGACACCTATTCATGGCAAGGCTTTTTCAACAAGTGGACTACAAATTGAATGTCTGGAATTGATCTACCTGCAAGTGACTCCTCTGTTTTACTAATGGTCTCATTTGAAATGACTTTAATAGATTCTTAAAAATCATTTTTAATAATAATATTATTATATAAATATCAACATATGGATTTAATTTTTTTTAACTTTTAATATTATTTTCATTATTATTGTACAAATTTTAACGTATAAATTTTTATCAACTAAATTATTATACAACTATTATATAATTCTAACTTTATTCACGAAATTAATTCTAATTTTAATTTTATTAAGTTAAAAAAATTATCACTAATTATAAACTTTCATTATTTTAATTATTATATAATTTTAAATCTATTTAACGTTAAAGTTGATTGAAACTAACTTTAAACGAGATCATTATTTATGTTTACACGTTGACATCACTTTTTCTCTCTCCTTATATATATATATATATATTTCAAAAAATATAAAATTAGAAAAACGTAAAAACGGTGGGCGAGTAATGTGCACTCCCACTCCTGAAGGGCCGTTTCAAAAACCAAAGCACTGCTGCCTTTCGCAGCGTCAACCCACGAGATTTTTGGAACACGAAAGCATCCGACGTGACAATGGGTTCGTTTCTCGATGTGTTTTTTAAAAAAGTGAGTTAAATTTTATGATAAAATATATAATTTATAATAAAAATATAATAATTATTTTTTTTAAAAATAAATATTAAATAAAAGAAATATAAATTTTTTATATATTTTTAAATTAACATAATTTTTAAGATAAGTAGATTTTTTTTATTTTTCTCTTTGACCGTTATATTGAAAACCTTTACTTTAATTAAATTATTTATTAAAATATATATTTTATATAATAAAAATCTTTATAAATCTTATTTTCAAATCCCGAGAAGAAACAAAAGAGAGAAAAATAGATATACATCACGTGCATGATTTTGGATACATGTGTTTCTTCGAACGATTAACCAAACACTTCCTTGACCTCATGTTTCAACAAGATTCAACCGAATTTGTTGGTGTGATTAATTTTATTTGTTTTAATATTTAATAAAGTGTGTAGAATGGTGAAATTAAAATTTTTAACGTCGATGTAATTAAAGATCACGATGAAAAATATGAAAAAAAATATTAAATTTTTTTTATGTTATTATGATTACGAAAGTAATTTTTTACCCTTATTTCAATGAGATTCTTACGAGAATATCCATTAAAAATGTTCCCTAACAACATCTAACATTAAGATATTTTGATACTGATCATCAATTTAAAAGGATATCTCAATAAATAAAAAGTATTAGTTCACATAAAAGTAATTAATTTTTTTCAAACATTAAAGTAAACAAATAATTATTAAAACGATCTTTTATTAAAATTTATAATATCGAATTTAAAATTATTTATAATAAAATTATTTTAAAATAATAATTTTAAAAAATAAGAAATGTTAATAATAATGTCGGTGACGACATCTTTCTTTCGACTTCGAGTTTCAGATCAGATGCCCAAAACCCCAGTGCTATAAATCTGAGCAGCTCTGCGGCGTAGGATGGCACTAATGTCCGGCTTTTGTTCCGCTGCCGTGCCCTGGTCTTCCTCTGATCCCCACAGCTCCCGCTCCGCCGGCCCGCTATACCGCCGCCGCGTGCCGGTTTTAGGCGCCCTGTGGATTCTTAGCCTTGGAACAATAACCGCCATATCCTGCCGGGCCGGTTGCCGCCGTTTCCTCCCTCTCTCCAGGTACCTAAATTCCCCACTAAATCCTCGTGACGACGAACAGTTAATTCTTAGGTTTCGCCTGCACTGATTGTTGATGCTTCTGTGTTCGTTTCGATCTTTGCGAACGCTGGGTCGTTGTGTTTCTGGTGTTTGATCGGTACCCTTGGGTCATTTTGTGAGTTTTGTTAGATTGTCGCGGTACTTAATGGAGCTGAGCAATTTGAATGTCGTGCAAAGTCATGATAATTTGTGTGTTTTAGATCGACCGTATGAAGCTTTTGGTGATGGATTTTAAGGGAGATGGTTTATTTGAGCCTAGGACTTGGAGTTGGCTAGTTTGATGCCATCCATGTTCTTTTAAGCCTAACTTGAATTTACCCGCAACGTATTTTTCAACTAAGCTTGTAAAAAAATGTTCTTTTAGTAGTCTGATTTCTAAGGATTCTTTTGATATATGATTAATAGGCCGTGTTTTCTATATGTGATATGATTGGTGGTGCAATCTAGTGATCAAATCAGGCCTGGTTTAGCTATGCTATCGAAGAATAATAGCTCTACTGAAGATTAATTCCAAAACTACTCAATGCAATATTGAAGTTGATTAGAAGACCTGGTTAGAAAAAAAAAACCCTTAGTGTAGTTGAAATTTTTGGATAAATAATAGGGCACCAAATTTTAGATCCATTTGATTAACAAAACAAAAATACACATAATAGAAGAGTAGCTTCCGTGAGCCAAAGGACTTGTAGTCTTGTTTAAGTATCACTCTATTGGCAAATTTTCTTGTGAATGGATGATAAAATATGTCATCACAGATAAGTATATGACACAACTTGACAAGCATCAAAACGTAAAATTTAATGCACTTTTTAATCAACAAGAGCCTATTTAAATACAAGAAGAAAGATAAATCAAAACACTCCATACCTCTTTGGGTTGAAATATTTTTGTTTCTTTGCAGACCCAGCTTGTTTCAGTTTTGCCGTAGTCATTTTTTTGTGTGGATAAAACTAAATGCAAATCTCATCATGGTGTTATGGTTTCTCATAATTGTAGACTGTTGAGTGTTTAGCGTGTCTCTTGCATTTTTGTTTCTTCATTTTTGCTTGATTTGTGGTGACACAAACTTCTTGAAAGTGTTGCATTGTATTCTTAAATGAATCAGCCATTGAGTTTATATGGATGTGTTGTAGACACCTACAAATGTCAGAAATCTGTACACAAATATTTTGTGAACGTGACATGCAATTGGAATTTTTTAAACAAATCATACCAAAATTAGATTTCTTTTCTTTTCACTTCTCGTGAACTCAGCCTGATTGTGCATTATATGTGCCCATTTAGATATGCGCACTTCATACAGCTGCACAATGATCTTTTATTCTCTTGTTGTATCAAATGTTACAAAGTAAGTTACTTTTTCCTAATTGATTTTTCCTTTTTTGATTTACTGATTGATATTTAGCTTTAATGTCTGTACAAAAATTATATTCATTTTGTTGTTTAAGTTTAAATGTGAATGTTGATTTACTAATATTCCCAAATAGCATCATCCTCTTATCCCTCCCTATTTAAATCACCCAGGCCGAAGTATTTTAGTCAATCATTTGCGGAAGGCTTACACTCATCAAGGATGGAGGCTACCAGCAGCATTGTTCCTGCCATTGTTGTTTACGTTACCGTACCAAACAAAGAAGCAGGTATCCTACCTCATTTACATTTCCTGAATCACCATAGTATGTGTTTCTACTGAAGTGGTGTTTTTCTATTACCAAACCGTGCTTACAAAATCGGGTGGTGATAACTAGCCCATATGGTGTTTCAATGCATGAAAACGTGATATAAGATATCAATTGATACTGAAGTTTTCATGCAAGAGATAAAAAGAAAGAAGGATGGAACAATAAAGACAAAACACCGAAGTGTTTCTAGTGGTGCCACTAGGAATTTCCTCCACTTTGTTTATGATTTGGACTATTGATTAACCAATTAGGTTGTTAAAATAAATAATATATTGTTAGAGTTATGTCTGTATGTGATTTAGTTTACGTTGTTTTTTTTGTACTTGTCATTTCTATGTTGCCTCTATATATAAAAGTTCTATGTTAATGAAATCAATCTACTTTGACCTATTTCCTGTATTCTCAAATGATATCACAGTTTAGGCTTTAAGAGTCAAACAGTATGAGTGATCTAATTAGAGGGGTAAGAAACCCTAGACATTAACCTCCCAACCACTAGCAGCCTAACATCCACTACTAACATCAAGCTTTTTGGCCATTGATGCCCCTCCTCCCAATATCTACCTTTAGCCTTTCTCTCCACCTCCGACGCACCAATGGGGGTTGAGCCAACGTCATACATTCATAACACCCTACCTCCCACCCAAACTCTCACCTCTAACCTCCACCTCCATCACCACTAGTTCCTCTTTTGTTGTTGCATTGATAGTATCTCGACTTTGGTTGTCATTATCACCACAGGTTGCCCTTTCTCCTCCAGTCATGGATAGTTGTAGCTTCCATCAAATCTCTCTCTAGTTATTGCCACTACCACTGCAAGTCTGCAACTAGATCATACCCCTTTAGTGTTCTCTTGTGTTCTGATGGTTAACAAAAAACCAGAAATCTATCATTGATCTATTTTTTATAGGAAAATAGGGTTGTAAGCACTCAGTAAAAAATGTTGTCGGTACTTATCTTACAGTTTAAATATATCAACTTAAAATTTGTCAATAATGAAGATTGCATTTAACATAAATAGATATTTTTCTTTTGCAAACATTTGTTGCAAAGGCAACTAAGATAAATTTTAAATTAATATATCTAAATCATAAAATAAGCACTTACAATATTTTTATTTGTGAGTGTCAACGACAACATTAAACTCATTTTTTTATTACCTACTTCACTAACTATATAAATTCTCATGCAAACTATATTTAACTGATGTGCACTTTTCAACAATTAGTTGTCATGCCAAACTAGGTATGGTAACTTGAAGCCTTGAAGATAAGGTTATGTGAGTCAAGAGGGCGGTGGTTTATGTAGACAATTAGACTTGGAAGTGCAACTGTTAAACATGACATGAATATGGCAAATGTAGTATAGCCCAACTCTTAATTTGGACAGTTAAAATATGATTACTTGTTATTGTGTGTGATTTGTTAATGATCATAGGAGAACGAAAGCAAGCACTGTTTAGTTGACTGTAAGTCTACTAATTAGGGGATATTTTACTTTTCAAAATAAATGCAATATTGAATCAACCTCAGCTACATACTTTAATGACTGATGTTCTATCTAATTATGTTAGAACTACAAATAGAAAAGCAAAGTATTATCCTAGTTTTATTCAGAAGATGAATTTAAACTTGCTTTTTCGATTTCAGAACATCAAACTGATAGGATACGCATTAGCCATATGGATTGTGAAACACAGATTGATACTCTTGATGCCTGATTCAGAATGTTCCAACACTTGATAAATACTTATGACAAACAAAGTTGAATTTTGAGAGGAATAGGCCATACCCATCCAAATCTTAATTACAACATTGATACTTTAGTAAAGGTAATTCAACATCATTTTACATAATTTAATTAATCCTCTCAAGTTCAATCCTAGGGGTTCTATTAGAAGCAAAGTTCCCAAAAGTATCCTAAGAAGCTGCCCCAAATGCAACATTGTAAGTGGTTGTTATGAGAGAAGGTGTAAAAAGGTGTTTATACTTTTACCTTTTCACGTGATAGCCTTTTTGCCTCCATCAAGGCTCAGCTGTCTACCTGCCAACCTGCATGAATCATTGGGTTGCGTGATCGTTGTCTTGTAGATGGAAAGGAAGCACAAAAGACTAGCCAACAGTGTGGAAGAAAATGTTAAGGACTTCCATTTATTGGAGACAATTTTAGGTTCTGGGTTAGTGATTAAAGAGAATTGTACCTTCGGAATGGATGAATGTTCTATTTATGGCAGGAATTTGCCCAAAACATTAATGTACCTTATTTCTTTTATGCAACCAATTTGATAGTATGGTGGTTGTGTACATGTACAAATCATTGTTGCATTTTGCTTTCATTTCTGTTGATGTACGATCACTGAGTACGTCCAGCGCATATAATCGGTGTATTGACCAACACACAAACGGCACTTATGCTTCTATTGATATTTTCTGATAACCCCTCGATTAATAAAGAGTTAGGGTCCATGGTTTCATTTATATTCATCTTGGTATTTATTTTTTTGCCATTTTATTCCTGTGTGAAGGTAAGAAGTTGGCGGAAAGCATTGTCAAGGAAAAGCTTGCTGCTTGTGTCAACTTGGTACCGGGTAACTGGTTTTGCCCATACATACCATCTTTGTTCTTTTACTGGGTGCTGTTGTTACAAGTTTGAATTTGATTCAGTACATGGCTAAAATTCCTGTAGTGGTTGGTGTGAATTCACCTCCACGGTGGTCTAGCTTACATGACATTCGCACACCTTTTGCCTGATTAGGTTAAAATTCTTGCATCTTTCAAGTCCTAACTACGTATCACATGTGTTGGTTTCAGGAGTGCAATCCACGTATTGGTGGGATGGCAAGGTAAATCTAGCCTGATTCATTTTCACGTGATATATGGCATTATTTGTCTCATTGTGTATGGAAGCCATGTTGTTGTTACAGGTGAAATTCCTAAATGAATTTCATGAATATTTTCCACAAAGAATAGCATTACTCGCCGTCCGTAATTCATCATTTTTCACAAGTGGCTATTCTTCGTGCAACCTTTCCTTTCTCTACCTACTTTACAATTAGGTGAGATTTGTGTTTTTGAAAATTACGAAAAATGATGAGAAAATTGATTCATTATTTTTGATCATTTTTCGTATCTTTCAAAAACACAAATCCACTTTTAACTCGCAATGTGATTGTCAACCTGCTGGCAGTTTTCCTGCGTGATTGGATTTTAACCTGTGTTAAGCTTCTTATCTGTACCTTTTAGGTACAATCAGATCCAGAAGAATTACTCATAATCAAGACACGAGAGGCGCTGCTGAATGCTTTAACCGACCATGTCAAGGCCAACCACGAAAACGAGTAAGCATTAATTTCAGGAGCGTTTAACCGTGTCGTTTCCGGTTGCCTCAGTTTACATCAATTTTCCACTAAGGTTGAATTTTGCATGTACAATTTATGTTTATGGATCGTGATATAACCTCCGGTGTTTTCCTTGCTTATGATGGCCCCATGCATTTTTACCTAACAGGGTACCCGAGGTCATCTCTCTGCCCATTACCGGAGGCAACGACAAATATCTTGAATGGATAAAGAACAGCACGAGGGAGAATTAATGCAAACAATAAAGTTGTCCATGTGTGATAAAGCTCGGTGATTTGGAATGTTGGATGTTATGAAATACCAAGACTTGTTTGTCACTGGGCACAACGCTAACATTTACGCTACTAAGAACGCTCAAACTTCCAGGGCATTTTTCCAGGGCTTAAGCTTCATCGACCTGATCCTACATATCAGCAAAGTTTGTTATCAGTGCAGTGAAAGTATCTCAATGGAAAATATTTACTCCAAAGCATGAGGGTGGCAATTCAGGGCCGCAGATGATGACGTGATGCGATGCAATAAAGCCATAAGCTTTAAGATGAATGACAAGAAGATTTAAAATCTATAAACAAGTAAAGACAGATCATTGTTGCATTTTGCTTCTTACAGCAAAATTGGATTGCATTTTGAGTCGCAACTTGTTGCATTAGCTAACGTCGTTTACCAACATATCAATATTACGGGAAAAAAAACAAAAAAAATTAGTATTACAAACAAATGGGACCATAATTCTGTAAGATCGTGACACACCAATCATCAATACCTAACAAGGAGATGGTTATACTTCTACAAATAAATAACTGCATAGGAGAAAAAATTGGCATGCTCTGGAAGCACAATATTATGTCAGAAAGCACAATATTTTTGTGTAGCCAGACAATGGGGTTCCATTATGCATGAAACGGGAATAACCAAATTGGTACAGAAGGGCTCTAAATTCTAAAGAGACTGCACCTCGTTCGTTGGACATATGTATTGTGCATCCCAAAATTTTAAATAATTCCATTTTTACTCATTCAAGTGTCATTTATCATCCAATGGCAGTTGATAGAGATTTTGTAATATTATGTAATGTACAAAAAATGCATTGAATTTCATTTCCATATATCTTAAATGGTTAGCATCAAACCTGTCCGTCAGAAGTCCAAAGAGTCAGGTTATCTCTGAGGAGTTGCATGATGAGGGTACTATCTTTGTAGGATTCTTCACCCAATGTATCTAGCTCAGCAATGGCATCTTCGAAGGCCTGCAACAGCAAGACAAAGCAGGAAAGGAAGTTTAGATTACTTGGTATAGCACAGGGGGGAAATATAAACGGAAAATATGGCACGAAATTAACTTAGAGGTAGAATTCAAAATTTTTACAACAGTTAATGTTTGGCCATTATGAAAAAGTAAACCCAAACAACCTCTTAACACAAGGATTGGTCCAACAACTAAAAGAAAACTGATTTTTCTGAGCAATCTGTGACTAAAAATCGAACTACAAAATTTAAACAATCTCTTTCAAAAAAAAAATCAATTTCTATTTGTCTCTGCATGGAAATCAAGGTTCTTCATCAAGTAATTATTTTTTGGTTATTTGTAACTTTTGCTAGAAATCTTTGGACAACAAATTCCTTAGTTTCAGAAACTATATATAATGATGATGTACATTGCAAGATAATTTCTTGTATGGAATATAGAGGTCCACATTAAAGCTTTAACATGATGGACTAATCTTCACGGTGTAGAATCTCTCTAATAACTTAAATTGCAATGCAAACATTGCGATTTATGACAGGGAATTGTCTAAAATTGCACATAATAATAATCAAGAAATAGTTTGATATTGCAATATCTTTGGTAGGTAACTTTGTCACTTGTAAAGTTATGAGCCTGAGTCCTGGGGACCACCATATAAATGACACTGGTAGTTTAGTTTAAGCGACCCACTAGCCATATTTCCCCATTAACCTTAAGAAAAATAGACCAGACTGCTAAATTGACTCTAATTTAGCAAAGCTAAAGATGTTTGAAGATTATACACAACAGCTTCAGTTATTTTTTATCAGTAATGATAAAAAATGCTTAACTTCAATGAGTTAAGATTATTTATGTGAAGATTATTTTTATCAGTAATGACAAAAAAATGACTTTTAGCTTCAATAAATTAAGATTATTTATGACAAATTTTGACTTAGGGGTCACATATGCTCTAGCAAACAGCACAGGTGGGAAAAAAATCAATATACATGAATGGTATACCAGCAGCGACTAGGAAGAACAAAAAAAGCAAGCATGCAAATAAATAATGCACATTTGAAAAGGATATCAAACTTCATGTGACTAAAAAGATCCTGAATGAGTTGAACAATTGAAAGCATACATAATCTCGGAAGTTGTGAAAATTTAAAAATTTAATGATCAGTTGCATTGCTACTTGCAAGGAAGTTAATTGAGACATAAAAGCTAAGAATAGCAGTAAGAATCAGATGATAATGATGAAAATTGCCAACCTGTTTGGCCATGTTACAAGCTTTATCTGAAGAATTGAGAATTTCGTAATAAAACACAGAGAAGTTGAGAGACAAGCCCAGCCTTATAGGATGAGTTGGTGCAAGATCAACAACAGCAATTTCCTTGTACAACAAGAAACACACCAACAGTGCTCAATGTTAGATTAAATGAACATAATCTGATTTTCTTTATGATATGTTTTACTCAGAACAATATGGCATTATGCTACTCCATGAAATAAAACAAAAGCAATTTATCAATTTATGGTAACTTTAAAAACATGCATCTATGTTTTTAGATAAAAAGATAAAGACTTACTTTTAAACAGAAGGATCAATTGTGGCAACAGAGACTTTAGATTAAAGGATAAATGCTTACTTTTAAAAAGTATCAATTACACCAACAAAGACTTGACCCAGAAGGAAATAGGGTTACTAGAATTAAAGGACTATTTTAAATGAACTCAAAGCTCAAAGAGATTTTGAGCAACTAACCATTTCTCTCTATATAACTTGAAATTTAAATGCTCTGTGAAAAATCATCGGACACTAAGACACAATTTTAACAAATAATAAACATAGGCCATATATGAGGCCAAATTACACTCTTTTTCCAATTCAATTGTGGCCAATAAGATCATTAGAATGACAATTAAATGCAATTAAAGTAACAATAACAACCCGGGTGCTACAGCCTTTTACACAAAATTACAAGTCCAATCCTCTTCTCCTTATCCTCCTTTTTCAATGGAGGTGAGTAAATGACCATGTTCTAACTTGTCATTCACAGACCTCTTCCCGGGACAGCACTGGCACTGCTGATTAAAGAAATATGAGCTCCTAGTGATGAAGTCTGGTGCTCATGAAACAAAACACTTGAACTCCTAAAGGCTTGCATAGATGTGCTGACTAGATAAAGATCGAAATATGTGAATACATGCTGAGAAGAAGGTGTAGGATCATGACTACTTAAGAGGAAGGGTGAATTAAATAGACTATCCTTTTTACTAAATAAAAGATTTTAAAAAAAAAGGTTTAGTAAATTTTGAAAACGATAAAGAAAATGACCTAGGAATTTTATAGTGGTTCCCCAAACTTAGGTACTCTACTCCTTGAACCTCACTTAAGAGTTCACTATCCCCTGGAATTTATGGTTCACTCCACAACCCAATGTTTACAACTTTATTCTCGCAGAACAGTAATTTTTATAGAACACCAACTTCATAAAGTTAACATCTAACTTGACAATTTGTCAAGTTAACCCCAAGTACCATGGAACCTCATAATGTTTGCTCCAGAACACTTTGAAGGCCCTTATCCTTCAGTGTTCTCTTTTCCACAACACCCTTGTGGAATAGGTTTCTCAGTAAATGATTAAAACCAAGAGAAAAACACTAACTACTAAGCTCAAAAGATTCAAACCAGTTTTTCTCCAAATTTGACGCGACGTCTTCTCCTGATCTTCAGATGCTCCTTAATCGCTGGATGAATTTCACACTTAACTCTAACAACTCTCTAATACAATAGTGTGTAAAATTACATACATTTTACTAATACAAAGGGTTATTTATACTTAAACTCTAATGACCTATTCTTCATACATGATCTTCATTAATCTCCATTAACGCTTGTTGAATCGGTATTCCTGTTGAATAGGTATAACCTACAGAATCAGTATTCCTACAAGACATCTTCTCACAATAACATTAAATAAAAAATATATTGAATAAGGTCCAATAAATCAGTAAGACTTATTTAATGCAGTTATAACAATTTAATGTTCATATAGTTAAGTTCTAAGTATAATTTACTCCGTATAGTTATCAAATAAAGTACATATATAATAAATACCAAATAAGAAACATCATAGTTAACTAACTCTGTATAGTTACTGACTAACATTACGGACTCATGTATAACTACAGCATAACTTTACAGACTCATGTATAGTTGACACTTAGAAAATTTTCCTTGTGAAGTTAATAGTCGTCGAGTGACTCATCTGATAACATGTATGTTAAACATATATGATAATCAATAGTAAACTTATATTTTTCAAGACTTTAAATTAGTATTCATCATCAAAACATAAATAGATAATTAACAGAACATTATCCTTGATAGGAGGGGGCAAGAGATGGAAGGAGGAAGGTCGGTTGGACATTATGTTTCATCTATGTTTTGCAAAGGAGAAAGGAGATCTTCATACTTATATGTATGAAGAGTTTATCTGCATCATAGAGGGTAACGGAGGTTGATGATAAGAGTATCCATGAGAGTTTCTTGGAATAAGAAAGGTATTGAACAAATATTTAATAAGAAAGATATTGACAAAATATGATAGTTAGAACGGGTAATTGAACAAAAGCCCCAACATTAAACTGGAGTTGTACAATGAATTTTAAAATTTGGTACTGATGGTATTTTATTTGCAATGATTGAAGTTATTATTTTAGACTTTGATCATGCTAGCAGGTTGGATGAGTAAAAGAATGGCACCATAGATTACAGATTGTTCTATTATTCGCCATTGGAGTATATATATAGCACTCGTTGGAAATGGAACAATTTAACTAACTTTTTAAGCCAATCCCACCTCCCTTTAGAGTATGCGACAAAGGGAAAAGAATAGATTGGCAGACTTATAGTGTAAAAAGCTTAAAGTAATGGTAAGGATTTTGGTGTTTGGGTTAGTTTCCTTTATTATCTTTAGGCACCGGGTATTTTACAGGAATTGACTATGGCCCGAGTTACCAAAAAAGACATTAATTTAGGCGATAAGAACGAAAACGACCATAAATGAAACTTCTGCAACTAGCCCCTGTCTTTGCTTATTGACATTTTTTCCGTCGTCGTGATTCATCTTAGGCGTACAACGACCACAGGCTCTTCCGAGAACAACAAATAAAAAGAGGGCCTAAAGAAGCTAGAGCAATACCTGAGCAGCATTATACGCCGCCATGGTCTCATCAGATGCCGCCTTCCTCTCCTCCCCCACCTTGAACTCCGCAATATACCTATGGTAATCCCCCTTCATTTTCAGATAAAAGACCTTGGATTCGCTGGCCGATGCGGATGGAACAAGGTGGGAATCGAGCAGATCAAGTATCCTCTTGCACACGTTGGCTAGCTCCGCCTCGATCTTCGTCCTGTATCCCTTGACGAGGCCGACGTGATCCTCATTCCTCCTGCTCTCCTCCTTCTGCTCGATGGAGGAGACAATCCGCCACGCCGCCCGACGGGACCCCACCATGTTCTTGTACGCAACGGAGAAGAGGTTGCGCTCCTCGACAGTGAGATCCCCGACGTGCGGAGAAGAGAGCACCAGCTTCTCCATGTACGTCGCCATCTCCTCGTAGCGCTCGGCCTGCTCCGCCAACTTAGCGAGGTAAACGCACTGCTCGCGAGTTAGGGTTTCCGATTCGGGCGCCATTGCCACGGAGGACTTCCTTGCGATTTGCAGAGAGCGTGCGTGCGAGTGAGAGCTATCGAAGATGGTGCGTGGATTGGGAAAGGGCCGAGGAAAAAGGGAGATGTCTAGGATCACCTCTGGTAAGGTTAAGCCGTTAAGGTAGAGTTCACCTCAGGTTAATCCCATTCAATGCATTTTTAATTAATTAAAGAGTTTTATTTATATAGTATGATGTTGTGAATTCCTTTAACAATGAATTTGTTTCGCAAGAATAGAAAGCATTTGAATCATGAAAAAG
Organism: Amphibolis antarctica; assembly: GCA_024699675.1. Classification (NCBI taxonomy): domain Eukaryota; kingdom Viridiplantae; phylum Streptophyta; class Magnoliopsida; order Alismatales; family Cymodoceaceae; genus Amphibolis; species Amphibolis antarctica. Next base: position 22,473 of record JAMKPZ010003534.1, read on the forward strand.
AGGTGTTGCAAGAAGAAATCGCCTGTAACTTTTAATTTTTGTGGCCTATACATACATTTATAAGAAAATATCCACAAGAAAAGAAATTCTCAGTTTAGACAAAAGTACTATCAATATCAAAATAAATGGAGAAGTCAAGAAAAAGTTTTTGTTTATTGAAAAAGTCAAAAAATATGTTATAGAAGAGGATCGTATATATCGTCTTTGAAATCGGAGATTTTTTATAAACTCACATGTATTATCATCATATAAATTTTCATATATACATTTTTACCTTATATTTTATTATATAACTTTAATCTATTTATTTTACCATCTTCACCTCTAACTTTTTATAATTATTGAAACTGAAGTATTTTGTTAGCAAAAGAAACTTAAGATTTGACCTTTCTACCAAAAGTAGAGGTACACCTTAAAATCTTACGATAATCAATTACGTGACTGAGATTTCAAATTCAAGACTACAAGGGAAAAAAAATTGAGAAAAGTCTCTCAACCAAAATTACTCGTTCTATCATCAATGACTAAAGACGACTGAATCAGAAAAACTAAGGTATATAACATTCAAACTTGCAAATAAGGGAACCATGTCCGGTCAGTGCAAGAAGACGGCTTTTGCTGAAATACCATAGGAACAACACAAGTACTACTAATTGCAGAGGTTGAGTTGAAGTTGGTTTGCAACTACTGCAGCATCTACCGTTCACAAGCAAGAAGAACCCATAGCCTGCCTACAACTTTAAAAGTTTCACTACGGCTCATGCAATGTAAACACCTTGCTGTTGGGAGAAAACTACGATGGCATATTGACAAATGAAGTGCCAATGATCAGACCATCCAAAATTATTAGAAAGAAAGTCAGATTCAAATAAGATTGACGATGAACTTTGAGAACTGGTGTACGGCATAAGAAATTACAGGTATCGGCTGCTTCAATACACAACAGAAACAATTGTTTGTCCAAGTGCGTATGTACATGTGCTTCTAATCAACTCTCTGATTGTCGCAACCACTCTCTGTTGGCTGTGTGGTATAAAAAGTTCTACGTCTTCCCCGTATCATGTCTTAAGTTTAACTCAGGCCTACATGGTATAATTGATCTGCAAGCATGACCTCAACGTGTTGTTAGATCACCAAATTGAGTGTCTTACGCCAAGACCATTGCAGGTCAAAATCAGGCCCTTGTACCGATTAAGATACTCCTGCATCAAGAGGTAAAAGTAGATCAAAAATTCAGGTGAACCAACAGTATTCCCTAATAATATAGAATAAAATCGTGTAGAAATAGTGAAAGGCAATTACATTTGCAAAAATAATGTACTAGCTTTCATCTAAATCTTAAATAATTATGAAGTACTCATCTAAGAAAGCAGATATTGTAGCATCACGTTAAGTAAGAAAAAATCATTGAACGTAAAAAGATTTTCTTCAAATAAAAATGTGACAAAATGGAATATTGGAATCATCCTAGTAGAACAAAAGGCACTAACATGTGATGCTAATTTTGCAAAGGGAAAAAAGAATTTGATAAGAAGATGGATTTAAAAAGAGGATTACCCGTTAATTCACAAATGACTAAAGCAATAAGCAAAAAATGTAGGAAACAGTTCACGAACATGAAAACATGCATAACAAGCCATGGACACAAATAAATGCATCACGAGAGAGATTCTCACCATAACATTATAATCTTGAACATAGAGCACTCCTTGCTTATCATATTCTTGCCTTTTGACGGGATCACTTAACACTATTAAGAGGCAGCAACTCAATACTTGGAAAAACAGTGAAGTATTTACTTTGGCAACAAAATTAGAAAAAAAAACATAAACGTAAAGAATAAAAATGCCCAACGGGCAGGGGAAAGCTAATTTGGTCATCAGCACGCAAACTAGAAAGTGACAATAACATTAGAAAAACTTAAACAAAGTACTAGACCACTAAGATATCACACATAAATTTGACGAATCACATAAGATTAATTGGACTACTTACGTTCAGTCACTTCATTAGATTTGAAAACTAGCCAAACGATTTCAGTGTATCCAACTACTGTCAATGGAAATAACAGTTCAGTTGTCAACTTTTTTATTTTCTTGTTTCATATCTATTAGTTCGATAACAAATGTTTTCTTCTTAAGTGGCCAAGATGATAAGTAGATATAAAAAGATGAGTTTTATCAGTAGTGGTTGAAACCATGGATATCAACACCATGATCAAACAGTAAATGTTTCGCTTTTAACGTAAATAATCATTGCCAAAAACAAACTTTTCAAGGCATCGAAGTATCAAGTTGTTGGCCATAGGTATGTACCAATGAAACCTGGCTCTGGCTACCTGGGTGCCATTTTTATCAACTTACATAATTAGCCATTTTAATTAGCTTATATATTTCTTTTCAGATTGTATATATATTTCATATATATTTACATTTATTTTAATCATTTTTTAACAAACTTAAGCTAAAATTAATACTAAAATATAAGTTATACAATATAAAAACATCAATAATATAAGAAAAAATAACTTTTGATCCTCTAAAAAGTAAACAATTAACACTAAAGTCGGGGGTTATATATACTTTTAAAAAAACTTAAATCAGAGGTTATCCATAGTTCTTATTTCTTAGTACTTTTCCTATATGAGACATGTCTAATGCATCAACTTTCCCAAAAAACACAAATCTATAAATATAAAACAATAAAACCTGTAGTTTTGAATTACCAAAAATTGCGAAATATTATGAAACTATGAATAATAAATATAATGTACCTTTTTTTTAACAATATGCAAAATACAAACTATAAAAATGTTGTGAAGCATGATCATAGTTATCAAGGCAAAGGCAACATCAAGGAGACAACATACCTAAAATGCCCAAGGCAATAGGCAACAAGCAAAGAGATGGCCCATATGAAGTAAGGTGATACATTAACAAGCAGCTAAGCTATAATCCCATTGGGTGAAGGCAATCACATGAAACATTTTTTTCTAAGTATTTTTAGTTATTTTATTTTATTTTTATTAAATTACATGAATTTAAATTTTTTCTTTCGATTCCTAATTAAGTAGTTTTAAGCCTACCTTTACTTTTTTATTTTTTCTGCACCAATTAATTCTTCTCTCTTAACTGGTGTATTCTTTAATCTCCTAAAGATATGATTAAACAATCTAAGCTAATTTTCTCTTATCGTATCTTCAATAAGTGCAACTCATATTCTATTCCTAATAAACCATTTTTTATATTATCTCTTATAAAATGAAGTAAGGTGATGATTCATGAATTTTAAATAAATAAGAACGAAAAGTAAGCATCAAATCATATAATGCATCAATAATTTACTCAAATATGAATAAAATAAAGAAATATAAAAACATCATGATGATGAGTCCATGAAATAAAGATAATAAGCATTGTAACTCGATTAAATATTGAATATGTTCAAAATTTACCCATTCCTAACGTAAGAAATCAAATTTAAACATAAGTTCACAAAAAATTAAATGTACTAAATATACTAATCAACAAACGACAAGATACTAGAGTCTACATAAATAGATAGATAAAAGAAAAACGCATATTCTTCTTAAACTAGTTGAAGCTTGACCATTAATGAATCAGAAAAAATCATTAGATTATTTTTTGAAAGGTAAATAGGGTCGTACTCATAAATAAAATAAGCATCATCCTTACAAAAAAAACTATAGGTTATTAAAAGAATATGGAAATGGAAATTTTCAATACAAACTGTTCATAAAAGCAATCTTATTTGTAGAGTTCACCCATCATTAGCCAAGATGATGTTAGAAAAGGACTACCATATCACTAATCATAAATTCCTCTTGTAATAGATGCTTTTGTCTTGAGATTGTTACTTAAAATCATAAAAGTAAATGCAGGGAAAAGGATGCAGTGAGTACATTTGATAGAAAAGGCTAACCTTTGTATGCTTCATTTATCTCTTGAAACTTTGAAGTTGCATTATCTTCTCCTTTTCTCTTGTCTGGATGCCATTTCTGCATAAACCATTCACTTGTTTATGACCTTTCATGATAAATTTCAATTAAAATAAAAACACCCAACTGGGAATAACTAAAGTAACAAACAATAAGTCATAATCACCAAGACAGGCTCCTAAGCGTCTATAGTTTGGCACCTAGGCAATGGAGACCAAAGCTAAACATCCATGGCGCCTTGATGCACTCATGATTACGCAAAAACTCAATGAAATTTGAGATAATCTTCTAATGATCATAAATCTTGAATAAATCAATGTACCAGAAAATGGAAACTACCTCTAAAAGGATTAAAACATTTTAAAAAAAATGGATTTAAAACAAAAATTTAATTGGGAAAAGACCAAAAGTAAAAGAAGAAAAATAAATGTATGTCATCAAATTAACTTCATACATAAAAATGTTATTCAATCCCAAGTAATTAACGACAAAAAACCATGACATGAATGCATATAATCATAATTTGGCCACAAGTAATTTAACATCAAAACATCATAAAATGAACCATTATAGGATATGCTATCTTCTTGGTGTTGTTGACTTTGTATAGAACTCTCAATGCTTTCATTTAAGTTTTGAAATATCCACTCTAACTGATTTTTGACAAGCATTTGAATAGGTAGACAAAAGTTGAGAGTCAAATCCATGAATTGAAAGCAGAATATCAATTAATACACCTGAAATGTAATAATAAACAATGATGCAACATAAAGGCAAGCCAGGCAAAGATAGCATGGGAGTAGAGTGGAAATCATCACAACAACAATGATAATCCAAGCCATAATCCCACTAAGTGGGATCTGCTACATAATTCCTTTTCTTCTAGGTATTTTTGTTTATCATCAAATCTTTTGTTAAATTATATAAATTTAAATCTTTACATATTATTCCTAATCAAATAGTTTTAAGTCTACCTCTATTTTTTAAAATTTCATCTGCTAATTAATTCTTCTCTCCTAATTTGCTTACTCTCCTAAAGATGTCATCAAACCAACTAAGATGATTTTCTCTTATTTTATCTTCAATAGGTACAACTCCAACTCTATTCCTGATAGACTAGAATCATTTTTTATCTTATTCCTTATAGTATTACTACCCATCCATTTAAGTAAACACGTCTCAGCAACAATAACTTTTTGCATATGCTTATGCTTTAGTGTGGAAATCATTCCAAAGAAAAAATACTTTTTAATCAACCAAGACATTTGGTTGCTTCTCAACTCCACCAATGTAGATTGAGGGTTGACAAGGATGATGTCTTGCTACTTTCCCGATATCATTTGAATTTTGGTCATATAATCAAAGATAAAGGAAAAAAAATTCCATGCTATGACACCCACCCTTTTGCAATAGATAGTTGCTCCATTTTCTCTATTATAAATTAATAATTCTTGTTTGCATGACCTACGATAAACTATCTTGTCATTCACTAAAGGTATCTTAAACAACTTTTGGGTTCTTTTTAAAAGTAAAGTTTATCACTTTTAGGTTAAGTAAAGTTTATCACAACAACTAAAGGTATCTTAAACAACTTTTTTGTTTAATTCTTGGGTATCTTAAACTAAAGTTTAGCCTTTTCAATGCTAGTGGTTCCATTATAGCATACATGATGTTTTTTGTTATGAAGCATAGGTGACTTGGATTTAATCTTGCTTTCTAGAGAGGTTTCCAACTTTTGAGAGACAAAGGGAACACAAAAGTTGATTCTACTAGATTGCAATTTACACATTTTTCTTTGGACATGTTTACCATCCTTCAATTTTTAGAGGTCATATCATGACATTAGAATTCAACTTAGACATCCTAAGTCCTAACCCAAGGTAGATATTTCTATCTTTGAACAATGTTTGCTTACCATGGCAACTAAGGAAAACTCACCCTACCTCAAAAGTGTATTTGAACTTGATAAGCACAAACAAACAACCAAGTATGCGATCATAAAAATTCACTAATCACGAAAAGTAAACATCAAACCAATAAAACTATTTTTTGAGAAAGAAATGAGCTGACATTAAAACTATTGTTTACCCAAAAAATGGTGTCAATGCAAACAACAAGTAAAAATGTTCAAATCTCTAGTCCTTCCTAGTGGAATAATGAATAAAGATATTATGGACTTCGCTAATGAAGTGTTTGCACAGAAAAAAACTTTTTTTCAACAAATGCAATAAATATGCACAAAAAGAACAACTCATTCATGATAATGCAATACATATGCACAAAAAGAACAATTCATCCATGATAATGCAATACCTGCTATTTACTCATAAATTCAGATTGGATTGTATGAATTAAACAAGAAAAAATAAATGGAAAGTATTATTACCAAAGCTAATTGAATATAGTTAGTGCGAATAACCTCTTCATTAGCATCGTAATCAACCTCAAGAATTTTGTAGAAATCCTGAACAGACAACCAATTGGATCGTCATTTTGAAATAAAGATAAGTGAAATAGTGTGCAAAGAGGAGATGAGTGGATAAATATTGATTAAATTTGTAATTTTTAGAAATGAATCGAGGATAATATTTCAAAATGGAATGAGTACAGAAATGGTAAAGTTTCCTATATCATTCAAATTACAGGTCAATTTTAAATGATTTAAAATCTAATACAATATAATCAGGAGAAGAAATGAATGAGGATACTATTGATCATTTTAAAATGAAGATAAGTAAAGAGGAAATGCATGAATAAATATTACTTCGATTTGTAATTTTGAGAAATTAATTGAGAATAATGTTTCGAAATGGAATGAGTAAAGAATTAATAAATTTGCCTATATCATCAAAATTAAAGGCCAATTTCAGATGATTTAATCTACATCAATATAATTAGAAGAAGAAAAAACAAATTCAAATGTTTTAAATAACTTTTTTTTCCCAACAATGAAAACAAGGTATTTACTTCACAACGTCACCCAGCGAAAATAAAAAATTCATTTTGTACCACAAGAAAAGAGTGCTGCAAACCACCAGCATGATTCTAAAAGGAGAAACTGCTCCCAAAAATATAAATTTAATGCGAAAAAAACTCTTTACCCACGGATTAACCGATTAAGTGAGTAATGGAAGGCAAATACAAAACCCCGTCACTTTACAAGTAGCCGAAGAGAAACGTCGGCAAATGGAAAGTAACATTCCTTCCATTTTTTTTCTTACAACCACCATTTCGCGCAGGCAATAAATGGACAGAAAAAACAAAGAGGAGAGACGGAAAGTCGAGACTCCCTGGTTAACCCTGCAAGAAAAGTCCGCTAGGTTACCTTGGGCTTGGAGAGTAGAGACGGGAAGTCGAACTCAGGGAAGAAGCCTCCGCGGTGTTGCCCTTCTTCTTCCCCTTGTTCCTCTTCTTCTTCCTCCAGCCCTACTTCATCGCCTTCCCACGCCATCTCGTCCCCCTCCGCCCCCAATCGGCTCCTCTCACCTGCGACCGTCGCGAGAAGCAACAACCCTTTCCCTTCCGCGTTTTTCCCTACTATTTTTCACATTTACCTACCTCGCCGCGAGCAGACGTGGGAGGAACGGGAAACGCCGAAAACTACCCATATCAAAACAATTCTTCCGAATTTTTTTATAAACAAGGTTTTGTCTATTCTTATTGTCATACGTAACGTGAAGATTTCTTAATAAATTTTTTTCATAATTTTTAATTATATAAATATTTTTATATTTTAAATAATTATATTTTATATTAAAATTATATTATTATATAAATTTCAATATAATTTTAAATTTATCATGATCATATTAAATATCAATTTACTATTAATTCTCGACTCATGATCATATTAAATATCAATTTATCATTAATTCTTGACTAATTCTAACTTTAATTTTATTTAATTTTTAAAGTTTTAAAAAATTATTATCTTAAACTAATAATTTTAAAAAATATTGAAAGTATTAAATTTATCAATTTTTACTAAATTTTAATCATTGATTTTTACGTAAAACCAGCATTCTAGTGCGTAATAAATTATATTCTAAACAAATTGGTCATATAATTTAATTTAAATTTAAATATTAATAATATTTAATGATGAGTATCTACCGAAAAATAAAGCATTCATAGACAGACACTTATCAAGACAATTATCAGAAACTCTTATATATTTATTCAACATTTTTTTAAAAAAAAGGTGTGTGAGGTTTAAAAACAGGCTCCATGGCACCTTCCATGCCTCACAAAAGCAAATCTAGAAAGGCTGGTGTTAGGGTGGATAATGGCTGTCCAATTGTGGTTGTTGTGCTAGATATAGTTCTTAGATCGTACGCCGTCATTTGTATCTTATTCAGACAAGTAACATTTCAGTATTGTGACCATTTCACAAAAAAAAAAATGTTTCAGTTTTTTTTTTTGGAAAGTAAATCAAATCACATTAAAAATGTTGTAATGAAGTGAAGACACGTGCACTCGCATGTGAACAGCAAGTGTTTTAGAGACGATCACGTGCATTAGCATTCAAGCTTAGAGTTGTTAATCGTGTCGAGTCGATACGACACGACATGATTTTTATGTTGGCACAATCTACACTATCAATAGGTCAACCCAGGTACGGCTTGTGGCACGAAAAAATAATATTCGTGTTGGTCAATGACACGAGTTTGACTAACATGATTCTTCCTAGGACTCGACGTTGCAACCCGACAACCGATCCAAGACCCAGCGGCCTGTCTCCCCTGCCGGCCGCACGACCCATTCACGATACACCCCCCTCCCACCCACGCGACTGTTCACCCCACGGTCCATGCCGACCCGCATGGCCTTCTACCCTTCCCCCTCGAGCAGGAGGGAGGGGGGCATGGGCCGCACCGCCCATATCGCCGAAGAGTCTTTGGCTCTTGAGCTCTTCTTCCTGGGATGGCGGGACCTAGCATTGCGAGCCGGCTATCGGCCCAATGACCCGACAACCGACTCAATGACCTAGCTACCGACCTAGGCACAGTTCCCCAACCCGCCCGCCCGTGCATACGACCGTTCAACTATCAATATTTAAATTTAATTCAACATTCAACTATTCAACAACTTAATAAATAAAACAATCAGACAACAATACATATAATTAAATTAAGTTTTTAATTAATAATGAATTACATATTTTATATTTACATTAGGGGGCACGAGTTCTGTAGGCGCCTACAGAAGTCACTTCTGTAGGCGTCCGTCGATCGTGAGATCGACGGTTGAAAATGAAAATTTTAAAAACACTCTCTCTCATGCACGTGAAATTTAAAAACACTCTCTCTCATGCACGTGAAATTTAAAAACACTCTCTCTCATGCCACAGGTGAAATTTAAAAATACTCTCTCTCATCAGTAGGTGAAATTTCAAAAGACTCTCTCTCATGCAGCAGGTGAAATTTAAAAAC
>JAMKPZ010003535.1:0-40314 GCA_024699675.1 Amphibolis antarctica
TCCTTGTACAACTGGGTTCAGAACCTCACGGAATGTCCATGTCATATGCAGCCAATTTCTGCACGTGTTCTGGTGAAAACCGAGGAATCAAAACATGGAGGCTGAAGTTGTTTAAGGGAAAATCTATTTATATTCTGTGAGTAAAAATGATAACGACTGAATTTGTGATTCTCCACAGGAAGAAATCACAAAATATAGTGGAATGGGGATCATATACGGCAATAAAAGCACATAAAACTATTTTCCTCAAGTTACGATAACGAATTCAAGGAGTGGTATTGCAGTTTGGGAATCCCAAATAATTTTTTTACTCTTTAGAAATTAGAAGCTCTAAAATTGAGCAGCCAATATCGTAATTCAATTAATAATTTAAAGAATAAATAAATCCGCATATTTCTTTTTGGACCAATTTCAGAAGTACAGTAATAAAGCTCATACAAGTTCACCCAAATAATATAAATCTTACTACCGACTATTCATAAAATAAAGGCAAGACCTTCGTGCCCTGAGTCCTCGTAACCAAGGTCTTCCCAACGGTCCTAACACTGAAAACAGATGGTGCTTTGATGTCATACCAATCCTTCTTCGTGAACGGATCCACACTGCAAAAGCACCGTCAACAACAGTAAAACACGCATCTAACAACAACGAAACTTGAATATGTGAAATACAAAATGAAAGAGCTAAATCCCATACGCCTTCTTCTTCCCGCCCTTCTTCCCCTTGGAGATCCTCTTGTTCTTCCTGAAATATGGAGCAGAAGATGACGACCGTCAATCGATTTTAGAAAGAAAATACGCAGGCAGGCTACAATTGCAGCTGCTGATCTTCCCCTAAGCGCGTACCCAACGGCCATGGCTGCTGGAGTGTACGCCGCAGGCAGCCGACAGTGGAAACAACGCAGAAGAACCCTAACACAGCGAGCGAGCGAGCGAACGTGAGGGAGACGAACCCTAGGTGCTGACACTAACCTGTGTCTTCTCCTAAGTGTTACCTTGCTCACGTGCCTCTGACGTCATATATTTTTCTTTTATTTACTAAATTTCGAACTTTATCATTAATTTTACTGCATTTTAATAAAATGTTTTTAATTATTAGAATATTATTTTAACGGTAATGTGAAGATAAGAAATTTAACCAAAAAAAAAATTATTTAAAAATAATATTTATTGAAATTTTTATTATACAAAAATACATATTTTAACAAATAATGTAATAATATATTTTTTATTATACTTATCAAAAGTGAAAATAAAAAAATATTTTTTCAACACAGATTGTACAATACATTCCTACAAGACACATTGCCAAACATTATCATCATCATAATATTGTAACCCTGCATATTTAACGCAGCACAAAGAAGTCTACATATGAATACTTGTTTAACTACAATTAAATCACACCTTGTACATATACATGAATATGTATTTCACTAAATTTTTTTACTTGTATGTCACAAAAAATATATTTACTTGAGTGTTATTAAAAAAAAATTCATGTTACTTTGATATTCTTATTAACATATCAATCATAGAATCAATAAACGTTCAATGAACATCACACTTCTTTCTTTTCCTTCCATGACTGACAATAGATTTTTCAAAGTACATAGATTGTCAATAATACATAAATCCTAAATCCTAAGCATATTAAGGTTTATGATTAAGGAGATATTTTAAAAATATATGTTGTGTTATGAGTAAATTATGCTCATGACAGGAGAATGTTGGTTCTCTTTTATGATTTGAGATTGTTGCTTTTGTGATATGAGTTAATTCTTTTGTCTCATTGGTAATAAGATGTTTTAACTTCAATAATTATAAATAGTTTAGAGTTAAAGACATTTTTAAAAGTTGTGTTAAAATTGTGTAACAAATTGTAATATTCGTTTTCAAATACATTCTTTGTATAATAGTAGAGAATGAGTAGACTTGTAAAGAAGCTATTTAATGTTAAGAGTATATTTATTTTGTATTCAATCAAGGTGGGGCTATTTTGGAGCAAGACTACACTCATAGGGCTTCATGTAAGAGTGGCTTTAATAAATGGGAACTAATGTATTGCTCTCATGTAAAGCTTTTTAAAAAAAGGCTTATAATCCATTCTAAATTACAACGTAGGTGAATAATAACTAATCCATTGTTTTACTTTATTTACCATACAAAGTGAGTGTATTTGTTAAAAAGAATTTTCGACCTAAGAATGCTCCTCAACTAAGTACGTCCTAAGAGTATTGGTAAAATCAAGTTAATATTGATGTTATGATTTCACAACCGTTAATTACCATTACTTTAACAATATTAACAAACATTTTTTAAATATACATTTTCTAAGTTTAGGGTAAATTGAGATTATAAGTACCATAATAAGATTTTGGGATGCATAGCATTGCAAATGGTATTCAACCAAGGTGCACAGGACGAACGGTAAAAGTAGACACAAAGTAAAACAAAAGAAAATGGCTATCTATCCACCCAATTATATAAATGCATAACAATCTCATGCTCAGCTATAAGAAGTTTACAAAGACACCATCAAGTAAATCAGTAAATTTATAAAATTACATATGTAGACATCCACAACAATACAACTGTATGCAAGTATCTCTCACATACATAATTTTTTAATACGTAGACCCTACCATTTAAGTAAAACTCACCTCATGAACTTATGAAAGACACTCGCAGTAATAAAACTGTGGGTGGCTAGCAGGGATTCCGCCCCAAATTTATATACTACCTCGCAAAGTAGCATGTTAGGCAAAAATAGATGAATTGCATAAGGGCATCATGGAGCAAATGAAATTATGAATCAACTTCAAATGCAACCCATAACTGAAACACTGCTTCTCATGCTATCCTTGTAGCGAGGCATGATATAATCAATCGCATAAAATTATAATAGACAGAATGAATGTGGTCCGGCAGACTTATGAATCAGCTTCCTGACTTGAGTGTCTTGCAGTTTTCTCTTTCTGCAGTTCAGTCGCTAGAATCAAAAGCTCTACCATTTCCAATCCAGCAGCAGATACAGAATCAATCTTCTCTTTTTGAGATGGGTCGCTGCTATCAGAATGTTTGTTGGAATTTTCATTTTCTTGCACTACATCAGATGAATTGGCCGACCAGCTCGCTAGAAGATGATTGCCCAACGCCATCTTCACATTGTTTGCTTCAAAAACAATCTTATCCAAAGTTGCAGTTATGCTTTCAATACAGCTAGTTGATGCAGCAGCTTTCCTCACCTATAAATTATAGAATCACCGGAATGTCGTAAAAGGAGATGCTCTTTCAATAATACAGAGAAACATGGACTTGTATCTTACATGTTACTAAAAAAATCAAAACAGATTGATTGAGAAGTATGAAGTTTGGCACGACTATTTGGAACTTGGTTTTTCTACTCAGTTGCCAGAAAGTGCATGTATCTTTAAAAATGATACAAGAATTAGCATGATTAAGAAATTTTTGAGGCAAGTCAAAAAATTTCAAGACAACCTGTATTGAATGTTTACATTAACCTGTCATGTTTTCTTTGATTCTTCAGGGTAGTTTTCCTTAAATTTCTCAGTTTTCAGGGATCAACATCTAGAAATTCATAGGTAGTGAAAATAACCAATTTCAGACATATTTAACTGTAGGCAGAAGCAATTACGTACCTTCAGAAGCGAGAGTCGCAACTGGTGGATTGAAGAAGTAAGCCGGTCAACATTTGATATGCTTTCTCTAAGGGACATATTTTCATCTTTCAACCTGAAAGCATACTTTTTATCTCAGATGCAGGATTAGTATAAAAAAAGAAGCAATTGCAAGGAAGAGATATAACTACACTAACAACGTTCAAGAGAAAATATGAAGTAGCATGCAATCAAGTTATTGGGACAAAAAATGAAAGTCAGCAACCTGATCTCATGTGCAACAATAAAAACCCACTCTTAGCAAGAGGCACGTGACAAAAAGAATTTTTTTTTAAAAAAATGAAATTAAAAATACTTCATTTCAGCAAACCCATCAAATAGTTGCTGTTAGAGATGAAAAAAGTGCACTACAAATCAAAAATAAGCTACAGAAAACAATTGGATTTTCAATTCCTTGGGAAAACTGAACAATTATCTGGAAAATTTTAAATTTTCTCAGGTTTTAAAAGTATTATTGACAGAATAAAATTTAAAAATATAATCATTGAACATCTTCCACATGATGAAATCATGAGCTGTCTTGAAGACCAAATTGAAACAGAGAAGGTAAGAAGTATGACAAAACTGAAGTTAACAATTCAGTACATGTATATAAAGAATAGACAAACCTTGATAGCTCAATTGAAAGATTCTCCTCTAATTTTGTATGAAAAGCAGTATCATCTTCAGCAAAATCTTTTGCTATCCAGTGCCTCATGTATGTTTTCTTGAGAAAATCTTTAAATTTTCCATCACGTGACTGTAAGGTAACGTTTTTGGTACCACCATCAGCTAGATGGTCGACATGTTTTGCTCCACAACTACAGTTTCTGCAGCAGTAAGATATTGCAAGAAATAAGGTTTCATTAGCATTCAATACTTAGGGGCAAAATTGTGAAAGCCCAAACAATGTACAAATTACAAGCACCAAACTTGATCTGGCAGGGTATTGAAAGGGTACACAACAATAAATTTATATCATGTTTGTCACATGAAAGAGCATATTTATCAATATCCAATCTGAACAAGCATTTGAGAAACCCTGTAATAGTGTAACCACATAGAGAAGGTAACTTTAAATTGTACAAAAATAGAAAATACAAGAGGAGATCCATACTCTTGCAGCAGTTGATATTTTCTTTTCATGGTTGCTAATTCCATAAGGGCCTTCACCTTATCATGAGTTACCTAAATTACAAAACTTTATCAAACAAAAAAAGAATACCTGTGAAATAACACATATACAGGACAAAAAAATTAAGACAAAAAAAATTTCATTAAAAGTCATCTAAGATGGCCATAGAAACTGCTGAATTCAAATGAGGCTGTCATCATTATGAAGAATAATCTACTTTGCTCAAGTAGCATTCATACATGATATGAACCCAAGAATGTACATACTTTAAAACCCTTTCTTAAACACACCTTGTCTATCAATCTATGCCAACAATTTAGCAAGAAAACTGGCATACATCTTTCTCAGCTATTCATATCAGCAACCATCTGAATCTAAGAAAATATAATTTCGGAAGAATTATAACTTGCAAATGCATATCAACCTATAGATTGAACTAGCAGGTTTGGCATGAAAATTTTATAATTAAGTTTCGAAAAAAATAATCATTAATTGCTCATTGGAAAAAAAGATGGCACATGGTTCCAACCAAATTACTTGTGTCAAGCTTTTTTGCAGTTCTTCCATCTTTTTCTGAAGAGCTACATTTAAATTTCTCTCCAGTAAATGCCTTTCTTCCTGCTGTGATAGGAGCAACAACGCACCAACCTTTGTGTAACACAAAAATACAAGTATATCTTAGATAAGTAAGGTGTACAAATACCAGTAGCTCTAGAGAAATTTGAGCTGAACTCCAAATAAGCAGTGTCATATGAAATAAAACAAGAAAAGAGTGAAACCTTCTCTTTCAATGCAACTGCAAGGGCATCTGAATAAACAGATGTATCAAGGGATTTCATCTGCAAAACAAAGATTAGCAATGTCAAGGTATTAGAAGCAAAATCAAAATACCAACTCCTAATTGGCAAATCTAATACACAATTAATAGTGACATAGGATACATTCAGCATAACTAGTAAAAATAAATAAAAAGGCATCTATGCTCATTTTGATTATTTTTTATAGTGGCATAGGATGAAACCCTAAATCCTCCTCCCACCTAGGATTTTTTGTCTAAATAGGACTCTCAAAACCAAAAATTTGATATAATATGAAGAAATAAGAAGAGAGAAGATTGGTGAAAGATTGGATATGTATCATTAACCAAATATAATGCCTTTATTTATACAGGCTACATAAGGACAACAACACAGCTTAATCCATGTGGGACCAAAGCCACTTACAACACAAACCTTAATACATTAACTCTAACAAACCAAAAGGCACAACATTAACCAAGGTAAAAGACAATTTTGCTTCTTGCTAATAGCCTTAATCACAATCACTTGGCACTCATAGATTTAATAAAAATCTAAAGATAAAAACAGGACAAATTTAGTACATAGGATCCAACCAATGCATGATTGGTGGAAGATACGATTATGCATAACCTTGCCTTCACAAATGGAAATGTTATTTGCCAAGATTCAAACCTATGACCTCCAAGTTACAATAGAACATTACATTGCACCAAAACTTTCCCTCACTAAAAAATTAATGCTAGACAAATTATTTCAAAATGATTTTACTAGTTATGTAGTGGAACTTCAAGAAGCCACGTGACAATAAAAATCTGTGCAGTAGTGGGATTGAAAGTTTAGCTCTCAATCATTATTTATATTGTCTTAGAGAGATGTAAGATTACAAAATTCACAGTAACACTACATTATAACATCAGCAACCTACCTTTGCTTCAGTACTAGAATCAGAATTTCTTCCTATATGTAAATCCCTGCATTCAGAATCACATATTTTATCTATCTGAATATCTCCAATGTTTAATTCTGTGCTGCTGTTACAATGTGTTTCCGTGGTGCTGTTACATTGCCCCATTCTATCATGGACTTCATGAAGAATTAATTTCAATTGAGTACCTTCCTCTTCCAGCAGATTCAAGACCTCAATTCTGTTCTGTCTATGGAAATCACGCAAATCTGATACACATGTCCTAATCTTACAATCTGAAGCAGCCTGCATAAGATCAGTGAAACAGGAGATAGAAATGGAGCTAGCATAACGAGCAAAAGATTGATCTGTCCCAGAAATTCTTACAAGTTTCTTTTCCAAAGATTGAACCATCTTTTTCAGGTGTTGCTCAATATCCAAGCCCTAGACATAAATAAAAAAACATTACTGATAGGCAAGGGCACATAATGCAAAACCAGTGAAATACAGCAAATCATCAAATTATAACTATCCAATGGATGGCACCATTTGTATCTTGCCGTGAAGAGTATTTATAGAAATCCTCATCGAGTTTAGCTCATCCTCTAAAGAAGCCTGTAAGAAAAGAGCTTCAATCATATGATAGAATGATTGCCTATAAACTAGAATGGATATGCAAGGAAAAAATGAAACACCAAAGTAGATGTATTTCCAATATTCACAAATCCAAATTTATGGAAGCATTGTTACAGTATATGCAATACAGCCTCAAAATTTTGCTGCTTCTCTGATCATAAAGAAGAAATATTAAACCATCTCTGTATAAAATTTACATATTCCTTTTCTCCCTCTTTACAATCAACAGAACAATTACAAAATAGTGCCATTTATTTCTGTGTGAATTATGAAACAAGTTCCTATAATTGTAAAACCCATGAGTAATCAATGAGGAGTAATTGAAACTTTAGGAGGTAATTAAACAGAGACCAAATCATGCAACCATACTTAGAGAAAATTGATTGGATTTATGTTAGGTTGATCAATAATGAAAGCAATTAACCTACTTAAACAACTATTTGAAAATTTTGGAGTTAAGAAAAAGGAAATCTATACACTCATAATGAAAACTATTGACCTACTAGGTTGATAGTCATCAATTTAGAAAAAGCATGTAATAGAGTATCTAGACACTATTGGGTGAGTATTCAAAATGTACCTTTTAGCTACATTAATATTATCAAATATATATATATATAATAATATAGTAACAGGTATTAAAACTACCAAAAGTGACAAAAATGTAAATTGGCACCAAGGATAATCTTTGAGTCCTTACTTATTTTGTTGTTTATAGATGAAATAACTAAGAAAATCCAAGAACAAATATCTTGGTATATGCTATTTGTTGATGACATAGTTTTGATCAACAAAAGTAAAAGTAGAAATTAAGTTGGGGACCAAAATGTTTGGCCAGGCCACCAAAAGAAATCAACAACACTGTAGGAACCTCCTAACTGATAGATGGAGGTAGTGATTGGTTTTCTGACTTTTTTTCCTTTCTTTTGTTTTCTAGGGTTGGAGCCCAAGCTCTCATGTTATTTTAGGGAGAAAGAAATGAGAAATTGATTTATAAATGTTACACACACACACAAACATATAGCAAGAAAGTACCCCTTGCATAGATATCTGCATACCTAAATACCTGCTTAACATATGTCCTATGATATCTGCATACCTAAATATCATGGGCAATATATCATAAATTGTCATGGTCTAAATATTGTATTCTATTCTTCATATAAATAGAACAAAATGGACCCAAAGGTAGGTATACATCACAAAAGAATCACAAATATAGTCAAACTCTGAGAAATAATATAAAGTAGTGTTTGGTTCAGATTATAAGAAACAAGATTACAGAATTATGATGATGTAATCATACATTGAATCAAATCCATAGGTCCCAGCCCTCCCCCTCGTCTCTGGATTTGGTCAGCATATGTGGCTCACAGAATGTGCATATTGTAACAACATTAATCTTTCATTAGTTAACAGAGAATTGGATCCATGGAACAACAAACTACTAGTTAGAACATGCACATTGATCTTGTAAGATTGATGACTGTAAATCCCAGATATTATATGCATGAAAATTCCATTCTAGGTAAACCAGCAGTAACTAAAGTTTGACATTGATCCAGCAGAATAAACAACAAATTGTCATTGCCCAACTAAAAAATAGGGAAAATAGAAAATATAATAAAAAAATAAAAAATTCTGAAGGATTTTCCTTTACAATGTACTTAGAAGTTGAAGATTCTTCGTCCTCATCAAAAGTCCACATTTCTGCAGTGTCATCAAGTAGGCATGAGCATTTATCTTCCAAATTTTCATATTGTGGGCATCCAGAAGTTGCTTGTCGAATCTCATAAAATTTGGAAACAACCTAGGTGAAAATAATATAGACAAAGAATTAAAATTACTGTGAGAAAATAAAAATATAGAAAATTCCCAAATATTATAAGTTTGCTCAAGGTTAGGATTACGTAATCAATTACAGAATTTTGCAATTCCCTTCATAAAAGCTACAGTAATATTTAACACATGTAAAACTTTGTTAGATATAAAAAACAAATGTCTTACTCTTTCCCCACTCCCCAGAAATTTACCATTCACAAGTCACAAGAGAGATTATCAACAAGGTAGAATTTAGGGGGAAAAGCAATTAAATCAAAAATGTTACCATATTCTAACAGGTGCAAAATAAATTTTCACTTTATGGGAAATGCTCTTCATAAATGTTTAACCTTATATGTTTTCCTAGCAAAAAAATCTAAAACTTCAGTCAAAGATATCTTAAGTTTCTTCAGCTTATAGCTCTAAAAGAGGCACACAAAATCATTGGTAGATCAACCCGTGAGTTTGTCCCCAAACAACAGAAACTTTCCAGCCCTTCTGGATAATCTCCTTACGAACCAATCAATGACTGGCCTCCAGTCCTTGGCTGGGATTTTCTTCCAAGGAAGAGGGTGCCCAAGATATTTGGTTGGAAAGGAGGCTATCTTGCATGCCAAAAAACTAGAAACTGTCACCTCAGTGGACAAGAAATGTATCACCAACTCAGTGGATTTAGAGTTGCACACTTTTAAACCAGAGGTCATCAACCTAAAGAGAGAACAGGATCTATTTTCATGGTGCAGTTTATCATTTAGTGCTCAACACCTGTATTTTTGTTTATCTACATGTTTTGAGGTTTCTTTTAACCTAAATGTAAGCATCAATAAAAAGCATAACAATCATTTAAATTAATAATTATGTAATCAGTGTCTCAAAAAATTGAATTTGGAAAAAATTCCACATAATAAGGAGGAAATTTCAAAAATTAAATCCACTATTTACCTTCTCTAGAGGGAGGATTCTATCTTTTATAGTCAACAGTTCTATTCCAAGAGAAGAGTTATCATTCCATAGCTCCACACAAGTAGATTCAAGTTCATCAACTCTGTTATGGACAGATGGTAATTAGATATATGCCAAAATTCACATATTCGACCAAATATGTAACTAGAATAGGTGTAAAACAGAAAAAGGAATTTCACACAGTAAAAATCAAAGCATTTGCATGATATTAAATATCAATTTACAAAAAATTGAAACATCATTATGATAAAAAAGATGGATAACCAAGCATTACGAAACAATAATCACTTATAATTTCACTTAGTACAGCAATCGGCATGCACAAGACACAAAGACGATTCATAGAAATTTTAAATACTGTAGGTTTACTGTTTGGTTTTAAGATACCTGTTTCGCAAACCACTTAATTGTAGTGACATGGTTTCCTTCTGATCATTGGCTTTCTCAAACTGTTGCAATAATGACAAAGATAATTAATAATTTGATGAAGCAGATAATGAAAGATCTACTACATGGTACATTAATTATATGAGAAAAGATGGATGCTCAGACCTCCATTAAAGCATGATCCCTTTCAGCAAATGCAGAAGCAATGCAACCCTGAAAGAACCTGACCTGCTTTTCCAAATCCTTATTCTACATGAACAAAGGCAAAACTTGAGCAACATTGTGACAATGATAATTCTGTTAAAATTTAAAATGGTAAACGAATGAAATTACCTTTGAGGACTCTGCATTATACAGATCAGCCAGCTGGCTCTGCAAATATTTAAGTAAAAAAAAAAGTAATGCACAGATAAATAAGATAAAGACAAAAAATGTACATAAGTTTAATGGCAGAGGAAGCACCGTTCACCTTGATTCTGTAGGCTTCTGAAAGCTCCTCTTGAAGGTTTTGGTTATCCCTAGAGTATGCAATTAATTTTTTGTTTAAGCCATCAATCCCCTGTTCCATACCTGCAGTCCTGGTAGGGCTTTAATTTAACTATCACGAACTTCGTAGTGGAAAAGGTATGGAAAAAGCTATAGAAATGGCATAGTAACAGCTGCATAATATTTGACAAGAGATCCCAAACCTCTGAATATGCATTCCTGTTGCTACACCAACAACACCAGGTCCACTTTGTTGCAAGCATATTTGCTCAATGTCTTTTCTAAGAGCATCACGTTCTGTCAAAGGTAGAATTCTGAGATGCCTATGAATAATGTGGACGCATTACAAGAAGCATTTGCTAGGTTTTTTGTGCATCATTTCAAGAACAATGAATTTACTTACGATAACATCTATATTCAACTAATGAATTTTTAATTCTAATGCCTCAAAATATAATTGTGAAGCTTGGTCTAAAGTTAAAAAGAAGGTGACTCCAAGTAAACAGGTAAAGCCAAATTATGCTTAATCAGGAATAGAAAGCTTAAATTACATACGTATTCTTGACAACTAGCACCAATTGTGTCCTGATCAGTGACACAATTCAGTTTTCACGTGCGTATATTTTTCTATTTGTATCAGTCTCATGGGAAATTCAGTATATAGAACTATTTAGAGGGGTTAGGAACGATCACTTTCCATATAAGCATGAAATTTGTATTGGGATCAGGATTTAAGTGTACAAAAGAACAAGGATATCGATACATGATTCAGTTACACTCAACATCATAAAATGTCTTCCTTCACGGTAAACTCTTATTTCCGATTGTCTGTTATCTAAAAGCAACTAATTTGTATTGCCCGGAAGGAAGTATATGCTTTCGGTCCCTAAGTCCACTTCAGGATTGAAGTCTTTCATGATCAGTGTTCATTTCACATGCTCGTTCCCATCAAACATTCCAAATCTCATGCTCGTTCTCTCCGAGCCTATAATCTCCAGCATGGAACAAAAGTAGATTTGGAATTAACACACAGTGACTTCACCCGGGATTACCTCGTTCGAGCTCTTCGATCCGACGGGTTAGAGACCGTTCACGGACGCTTCCTTCGCCCATACCTGGGGGGAGACGATCATCGAACAATGAAACCCAGGAGGGAGAGGAGAACTGCGTCGACAGAAATAGAAGATGGAAAGGAGAACGATTCGGGGAAGTGAGGAAGAGCGGAAGGAGAAAAGGGTGCGTTTGTGTGAAAAGTTAGTATTACGAGTAACAAATGAAATGATAATATTTATAAATAGAAATTTACATGATAATAATAATATATAAAAATTTAAATAAAATTAAAATTAAAATTTTTAAAATTGAAACAACTAATTACTTCTCTCGAACAAATATTTGTAAGTAATTAATATTATTAACAAATCTTAAATTAATATATTCAAACCATAAAATAAACATTTATAATATTTTTAATTTTAAATATTTATTACGTTATTTTTCCATTACTATCATTACATGAGATACTGCATTTTATTCGTTGTAGCTTGAATTCACGTTCTTCGTCACTAACGTATAAAAAAGTGATATTTGTATTGTGTTGAACGTTGGGTTAAAAAAAACTTCTTTTTTCTTCCATTTAACACAATTAATTAAAAATATTTTCATTTGTATCTATAGAATTCATAAGAATTAAATTAAAATGAATTCAATTCTCATAAATCACTTATTTGTGTCAACATAATTGAATTCAGTTCATTTTCATAGATACTATTCACTTTTTAATTTAAGACAAAAATAAAATTCAGAATCATAAGATCTAAATCATTTGAAATTCAATCAATTCAGACTTCTTTGCCCACTTTCATTTAACAGAATTTTTAATTTCGTTTAATTTTAATAAATACATAAATACCTTTACACTAAATTTATTTTCTTTCAATTTAATTTTACTTAAAAAATAAATTTCTATTAATTTATTTTTAATTAATTTTACATACACAAATATACCCTAAATATAATAACTAAGTAAATAAAATTTCAAATTCCAGACCATAAATTTTGACAAAAAGTTTTTAGTGTTAGAAACAACTTATCCATTGCCCAGTTTGTTTGAACATATGCGACCGTTCTTGAGGATACGCCGAACACGATAACCCACGGACGATTGAATTGTTTCCAAACACTAGTATAACCTGTACCTATTATTTGACTTACTAACATATCATATCTATCTAATGATATTTCATCACTAATGATAATTTCCCCTCTCGGTTGTACTCCTATCTATCTATCTATCTATACCTCCTCCCCGGGCGAGCTCCTCCGCCCGACCTCACGTTAAAACTAAAACAGAATCACATGAGTAGCAAATATATAGCATAATCTATTATGCATTAAAGTTCAGCCTAATCTAATTATACACATTATCAATATAAATGAGAGAGAGAAGAATCAGCAACTACAGCAGATCCCGCAATTGAGACCACCATCAAACAGTCAAACAGATCCCACAATCGCATTTTCGTGAAAACTGCCTCTGTTCCGGACGCATACGTCAATATTGCTCCATCCTGCAGGACAGCCATGAAATTGAAACTGCAACGAATAAAATCTAAATTTGGATGACGGAAACAATTCCAGATGTCCAAGATTCTCTACACTATCTACAGAGTCCCCCATCACTTCCTAAGACCAATAAACCAGCGGCTCGTTCTCTTTTGGGGGAGTAACTGTAATCCTCTCTACGTTGTCTGCGGCCCAGCGTCCGAAGTCCTGAGACGACACCAGCTCTTCCATGGCCCTTCTTGTTGATTCCACGGTGAACGTTTTCCATTCCTGTTTTGAGAATTTTTTCCTCTCCGGCGTGTTGTGAAAGGTGGAGTAATATGCAGCTTCCTCGTGTGATCTATTGGGAGTTCGTTTCGCCGGAGATGAGAGTTGTCCTGCGACAAAAATGGAAGCAAATTGGAACCAAGTACAACATAGTCAAGCCGCCAAGCCAAAAAACCGTGGGGCTTTTAGGTGGTTAAATGTGGGGTTAAAAACAACAGATCACCAATAAATAAGTCAGTGATAAAGTAGGTGATTCGGTCAACAACGATAATCAGAGGTTCCTAATACTTCTTGGCAACAACAAAAATTAATCAAACGCACAAATACAGGAAGATTAAGGTGACCACAATTGAAATATATATATATATCCACAAATAATATCAAATGCACAAATAAGAACAACACGACAGAAAGGCAAAACTACATTTAAGGGAGGATTAAACATATACCATCGAAATCCAAAAAAAAAACAAAAATTTCATTAACATTTTAAAAATACAAGTACACCATCCATCCTTAATTTTTCATATCACCAGTAAAATAATGTATGATTTAAACTCAACTTGGTGTTCTGAAATGACTAGCATACTCTTAACTTGCTACCATGTTAATGAAAATAGACAGAATATATTACTTTTCAAATAAGCAAAAGAACATGTTAAAGAGTATATTAATCTGCAGGTAGAAAATTTGTACTTCAAATGACAAAAGCAATCAATTTAAAGGGGTAAAATTGATAAAATACATTAAATTTTAACAACATTAAAATCATCTTAATCAAATATGTTAACTTGATGGTATAATCGTATAAAAAATTAAGAATGAATGACATATATGCACTTTTGAAAATGCCAATAGTATTTTTATATTTCTTGTTGATTTCAATGATATACGCGCAATTCTCAAATGAATTAAAAAAAATGCATGATGCAAGCTTAGTTTTTCATATAATCCCATCACTGCAACAACATTAGATGACTAGAAATAGCTTGAAAAAACAAGGGCAAGGCGACACAATTATTAAAAACCTTTTAAATATGAACTGCAGGGTGTCATAGGGGATGACTTGATTGTTTGCTGGAGTAACTTGGATTTTGTCTTCAAATCATGGTGCTGAATCTGCTGATGATCGGTACCATAGAAGCTGGATGGTGGATCTTGGCTCACCCTTCTGAAAAAATATTTTGCCGATTGCCTACAAATAGTTAAAATTACAGGTACGATTAGCTCAACAGCATCAAGGGGAAATATAAATATAAGTGTCAATGAAATGCACTTAGAGTCAATTACATTCTATTGAATTTTAGGAGCTGTCTCAGAAAACAAATTTCCTGGATTTTACAGGGACGCTACATTAGCAGAGGCACGTGTACGTTCTATAGTTACATTTTGTGGGAATACTTGGAAGTATATCCACAAATAATATCGAGATCCTTAGATCTTTAGAATTTGTGAACTGTAATGTATTTCCCTAATAAAAATTTTAAATGAATAAAAATACACATACAAAATGCTCTACTAGGTTACAAACTTACAGTTTATTTATATTTGCTAGTAGAATGCCTGTAAGCTCATGGCAACAATAGAAAATGAGTTTGTTGGAAGATGGAACATAAGAGATAGGTGGAAGTTGTATCAAATTTTACTATGACAACATAAATCCTCTATACATAGGCAACATAAATAAAGTAAACACACCATAAATGATGTGAGACTAAACTCACAACACAAATAACCCTAATAAATCAGTAATTTTCACACTCGCCCTCAAGCTAAAACATCCAACTTGTAACAAACTTAATAACTTAACAAACATAAAAAGAAAAAATAAATATATAGAGAAATATAACAAACCAATTATTATAGCAAAAGTAACAAGAAGCAATACCATCAGATACACTCCAAGGTAATAAATAAATAGACAAATATGGTCTATCCTCATGAAACAGGTAGATGTAATCGACCCTCATATTTTTTGAACCTTTTGCTTTTTTTTGAATTTTTTTCTTTCTTATACTTCCACCATATATTTTTTGACATTTTTTTATCTCCCTTTTTTATAGTCTCGTGCACAACACCTTTTTACCCTTCTTATCAATTAATCTTCCTTTTTTTTCTTTTATTTGCCTCTTTCCTCTTCCTTTTTTAACCTCTTTCCTCTTTCTCTCTCTCTCTCTCTCTCTTTTTCTTTTCTTTTCTTTCCCTTTTCTTCTTCTGCACCCTCATTTGCATATAACTAACAAAAAAGAACAAAACATCAATTTCAACTTTAGAAGAGCATGTTAGTGAAGTTACCTATACAGGTGGCACAATAACTCAAGTTTTCTGTTGATTCTTGATAATGTTGCCACAGCCATGCCCAAAATCAGTGCCAATGTTGCCAAAAGGGTATCCAAAGAACTCTACAAAAACATTGCATTCTTTCAATTACATCTGAATTAGGATATCACATCAAAAAATATCACACAAGATCTCATAATAAAAAATCAACCCATAACAATTGATGAATATTCAAAATAAACTATCACTAGAATTGTTATTGCTATAAATTTCAAAAATAAGATTACTATTACAATTATTAGGATTGGCAATTACCTCAAGTATCATTGCAGCAGCAAAAATTCGAATTGTCCATTCAACAAAATAAGCAACACCCATGTCAATTGATCCAAACTCATCCAGCACAAGTTTGCGAACACTCCAAAAACCCAGCCAAGCTCCGGCTATGACAATACATATAATCAGAAATACTGCCAACTGCAGTTGCAAGAAAGAAAATTAGTAATTAATCATCAGGAATCATAGTAAAAAATGCAATTAAGAATGCAGTAAACAAGGACAGTCTTCTAGATGACAAATAAGCATGCACTAAGAACATATACTTTGAGTGGACCTACAAATTGGATAACAAGATGCAGCTTTGCTCTTAATTGGATATCAATTAAGTGCAAAAAGGAACATCCTACTGATCAATGGGAAACTGCTGATATCATTAGAGGATGGCTGCAGCTAGGGGTGTACATGGTTCAGTTATAACAGTTTAACCAAATCAAACAAAACCAATTTTGATACTTTGGTTTCGTTAAATGGATATATTATAGTTCAGTTTGATTCTTTATTTCTAATGCCATTGAGACTAGTTTGGTTTTTAATTTCTAGTGAAGTTAACAAAATAAGAACCACTTATCTAATGTCTACTAATTTTTCTATGTTTTTTTTTATCCATTAAGTATGGTTTGTATCAAGCAGAAAATCTAAAATTGGAAATTTTAGAAAGGAAAATCTAATTTTTCTGACATTTATGCCATCCAAAAAATCAAGAACAAAATATGAAATCTTCCAGAGTATATATAACTGAATTTTCCAAATTTTCTCACCTTCTCCCCAGAGAAATTATGAAAAATCAACACAAACCACTACATACAATTACAAACTAAAAAATTAATTTGATAATTTCTAATTCAATGGTGTAGATATATTTTTATTTGACATTATCAATATATATTTCATATAGAAAAGACATTATCAAAAACTTAAGAATATCATGATACTAATGAATTCATTTGTACAAAAATAGTTATTTTTTTAGTAAATATATCATTATTAAAGAATAAACATAAAAAATGTCATCTAAATAAAAAGTGGTAGTATAATGTCTTATATCTACAACACAAGAAATTATTCCATGATATGTAACAAATGCAATGGAACTAATATTGATTCTAATCGAGTGATTAGTACTGTAAAATTAGTCAATTTTAAAGTAATCAAAATTTCAAAATTGAAATCACTTGTATTAAAACATCAAGTAATTTGTATTGCTACCTTTAAAGTTTTATTTAAATATTGAAACTTTAAAAGGATTTTTATTTTAATTACAAAAATTCTATTTACTTTTTGATTAATTTCTTTATATACAGATTTTCCGAACTTTCTGTGACTTACACAAATAAACTTAAAATTTTCTGAGTTTCTACTTTTTCATTTCCAACTGGATTTTCTAAATTTTTCTTTTCTAAGTTGCTGTCGTACACAAACAGACACTTATTGTCATATTTAAAATTGTTGTAAGCTAGAAATCCTATATTTCCTACTTAAGGGAGAGTATTAAAGCGTGTAAAATTAGATGCATGAATCTTAAGTAAGGTTAGGTGCCATGTGTCAATTTAGTCTCATATTACTTATCATGCATCAGTTCATCTTATGTAACCTCTACATATAAAAAAATTTATGATAATTAAAAGATCAACCCACTTCCATCATTTATTGTTTCCACACTTCTTGAAAAGGTACATCCTACAGATTCATGTTTCACATTAAATACCCAAGCATTACACTATCCCTTGCCATGAATGGATGATGATCCCCAACTTGACTCAACATTCAAATGAAAATGAACAAATAATATCAAATCATGTGTGCTTTACCAAAAAGTTTGACATGGGAAATTCATATAAAGTATGCCACATAGGAAGCCAACAACTAGATGAATAAAACATTGTGGCAATTGAATTCAATGTCTTTCACCTAATAAAGCTTCACATATAACATGGCCAAGCACATTATTTGCTCTACAAACAAAACAATGGTGCTATGTTCTTCTTCAAGTTCTAGCTCAGCCTTGGAAGGATAGAGCATGGATTAATGGGATTAGGACTGACTCCTATGACCATGGTTGGAATGAGGTGAGAGTGTGTGTTTGGTGGAAGGAAGAATATGAAGATAAAGTAGGAAATGGCTTTTCCCTATTTAAAATGAGTCTGGTCTAATGTTCAATTAATACACCAGCATAACCTAACAACTTCATATCTAGGGCATTCTAGCCACTACTTATGCACCTATGTGATAGATTGCATCAAATGCCCTCCAATTAAGAATTAACCTTGTCCTCAAAGTCAAAAGATGGAAATCACCACACAAAGGCCTTGTTTGATTGAGTTTTTCACTATAGACCTCCGTTTTTCACTATGTGCTACAGAAGTCTACAGTAACATTTATCAAAACAATTTTAGTATTTTACACTAAAACACTTACATCGTAAATCATGTAATTTCTTGAAAAACGTGAATCTCATTTCACCTAATTCTACCTCCTAAACAAACACGCCCAAAGCCTTTGTAAAACATCAATATCACTTACTTAGAGCTATCACCCCTATTAAATCACGTTTCACCATATGATGTCCTAAATAACTAATCACTTTAAGGCAATCCTTATCAATTCCTCCTATGACTAGAACTCCCACCTTTATAACTCCTACATGTTTCTTTAATCATGAAACATGAAAGATAGGATTGATTTTTGACCCCTTTAATGGCCAAAATGAGAACCAACTTTGCCCTGTGATTGGATCACCTCATACAACTTGAAGAAGCAAGGAATAAGCTTTTGGCACTTACGATAGGTGACCAAGTGATAATGATAAGGTTGGAGTTTGAAATACACAAGATTGCCTACTACAAACACAAGATCTTGCTGATGGCAAGCCACTTGTTTCATATGGAGTTGTGCCATCACTAGACTCTCCTTCAACAAAGTTACTTCCACCACTAGGGCATGTCGTACCTTGGATGTAGGTCAACAAGATCAGGGGCTTCATAACTAATCACAATAGCTCAATTGGTCAATGGTAACATTATTTGTAACTCTCGTATAGGTTCGAATCCTAGTGTATGTTACATCTATGTCACTCACCAATGCTTAAAGAATTCCAAACAAATTAGTCACCCCACATACATCATTTGGACAATCAAATAGGGATGTTTAAAGTAGGAAATGAACATATTTGGTTAAGTATTCCACAACAACTGACACAACTGAATACCCTTGGAAAATGGACAAGGATTTGACAAAGTCCAAGGAAACATTAGTCTACATGAATTCCAATATCGGTAGTGACTATAATATATCAACACAAAAACAAGTAAAATACTCAAGACATTCACAAACATAGCATTCTTGAATGTAGGATTTCACTCCCTTAGACATATGCTTTCCAATAAGCAACAAGGCATTAGCATTAAATGGCTTTATGAAACATTTAATGACCATCCAATGGAGTCTCATGCATTCCCAAGTGTTAAAATATAGACATGCAACCCAAAATCAATTGACAATAAGTGAAAATATCTTTTCCTATATTAATTTATTATTATCTTTTAATTAGTCCATGTAGGAATAATTTTCCAACACTTCTTCTTTAAGTCCTACAAGTTTTCTTTTTGAGATGTATAAACCAACTAGGATCTTTCTTCTCTAATACCATGATGAAACAAAGGTAGGTGGAAGTTGAGTATTTCATTAGCAAAGACAATATTTCTCTATATAAAAGCTACAAGGACATGATCAATACAGCTCTAACAATGTAGAATTAAACTCACTACAACAAATAACCTTAAATACATTAATAAACTCTAACATTCCTCTTCAAGCCAGAATATCCAACTTGCAATAGACTTAACAATAACTAAACTTAAACATAATTGAAAATAATAGATATATACAAAAACATAAAAATTAATGATTATAGCAATGTTTCGTTAGCAAAAGGTTGGAGGTGTGACTAGTTAGAAGTCAGGTAGGGTTAGGATTGGGCTTGAGTCCTCATTATGGTGATGATCAAAATAGAGTGAGAGGGTGTGTGTGTGGGTGTGTATGACAAAATAAAGAATATGAAGACAGGGTGGAAATGGTCCATATAGCTCAAGATGAGTTTGGCTCATTCCCCCTTTCATCATTATTTAAATTTCAGTTAATATCCTAGCACATCTACGACTTACATCTTGATTGCCCAAAGCATAACAACCTAACTAAATGCATGGGACATTCTAACCGTTGTTTATTTGCCTACACCCTATATGATAGATTGTATCGAATGGTGAGAAAATTTCATCATACCTTATTGCTTCCATGCTGCCCATGAAACAAATAATCCATGTATGCAAAACACTTATGACTATTAGATTAAGATTTCAATTATTTGGTTGCCCAAATATCCAATGATACAAGTTATGCAAGACAATGCGATCGTCCAACTCTTTGTAAAGAAAATATTATTCTATGTTTACTTACCTAGAAAACATAAATAAATGAATAATAGGAAATGAAACTTACATACAGGATTGTGCATGTCTTCACTGATACCAATCTCAACAAGTACTGAGCGCAACAGTCCAGACAGGTAGTGCAGAAGAAAAGTTGCAACACCAACCTGTTATTTGACAATCAAAAACAATGTCAGAGGAGAAAAATCAGCACTAGTTTAAGATGATTAGATGAACACATTTCAACTAATAGAGTAGGACGGTTTCTTACAACTGAGGAATACATCACTATAGCAAGTGAACTCTTCCTACCTGTTGGTAGCAGTTTCATACCCTAAACATCCAGCATGTAGAACATCAATTATTGCAGCAAAAGAAATAATTCATGTAATGATAAAATAAAAAAATAGAGAATGTGCTGAGAGAACAAGAAAATCAGTGCCAAAATCATTTTTTCAATCGATGTAAATGTCAAAATTTCATCTCAAAACCAATTGACAATAAGTAAAAGAATTCTTCATATATTAGACTCTACATTTATACTATTCTAACTCTCCTCCTAACTTGTGGTTTATTTTTTATCAATGTAAGACTATTCCAATAGTATTCTCTACATTTATCAATGTGAGACTATTCTAACTCTCTCCCTAACTAACTTGTGGTTTATTTTTTACACTTATAAGTGTCATGAATGTGCATAAATTAGCTTTAATATTATGTTGAAATTTCATCTCAAATTAATTAACGATGAATGAAAAGATTCTTCATATACTGAGCCTAGTTAGCATCCAACTTGTAAAACATACAGAAAGATGGTTAAGAAAAAGCACAGAAGTCCAATGTAATACCTGAAAAAGGATAATCAATACAATGAGGATAACACCGATTGCCATTGCGCTACTGTAGTAAAAGGAAACTGACTCACTCAGTCCATGTGCTGAGGTCATCAGAACTATTCCAGTGATCAAGAAAATCACGTGATAGAACATGAACTCTGCATAATTGAAGCAATTTAATACTAGTGTGTTGCACTGCCCACAGACTTACTGAAGGGTGATGCCAACGGTTACGGCAAATAAGAACACAAAATAATGAAAGGTAAGCAAGTAACCTTCTTCAGTTGATACTTCAAATGCATTTGAAGAGGAACTCTGCATTATCCGTATGTCAAGGATCCTAGTATCATAAGGTGACATGGACCGTACCCAATGCCCTTTGGTAACTCTTTCCCATTTTCCAGGAGGGCACATCCCCACTCCAATTGTCGCGTTCCTGTGAACAGAAAAACTAAACAGAACGAAAAACGACAGGAAAACGGCAACCAAAACTGAGTTAAACAGAACAAACACAGAGCCAAACTCCTCTTACCTGTGGAAGCAGATCTCAAACGCTGGAACACGAAAGCTCAGACTTTCCACACCAAAACCAGCATTCACCTTCAACGAATGAGCATACTTTCCTAAATTCCTCATCCTCGACGCACCACGAACATAAACCCTGTTGCAGGCCATGACCACCCCAGGCTTCGCCCCAGGAGAATTCTCCACCGACTTGCCTGGGGGCAACCCGAACTTCGCCGGGTGCGAAACAACTACCTCAACCAAAAATTTACACAACGAACGCCTCCGTCACCAAAAGAAATCAGCAAGAACAACAGCAATTACATCACAAGGATTACAAGGAAAATACCGATCCCATACCATCGAACTCTTCCGCGGTCGCGAGAGCCGAGAGAACGACGACAACAGAAACGAACAAGAACGAGAGAAATCGAAACGGAGGTGGCCGTGCCATCGGAGCGGGCTCGCAGCAGCGACAACCTAGTGTGGAGGGTTACGGTTTTCCCACCTTTCGGATTTGTAAATTCGGGACGGGCATACGTATAATGAATGACCTGGAACGACCCTTTTTCGGATTAATGTTGTTTTAAATTTTAATCTTTTAATCATAATAAGATATTATATTTTTATAAAAATAAATTAAAAATTCATGAAACGGAAAATAAAAATTAAGAAATGAAAAAAAAAATTAAAACTATTTACGCAAAAATTTTAAAAAATTTATAAATATTTTATATTTTAACATTTCAAATATAATTTCATATTTTTCGTGTAACTATAAGTTTAGCCATCAGATTAAACAATATTCAAGTAAATGTATCGTGTAAATTTTTTATCAATTACAAAAAAAATTTCTAATCTAACAAATACAAAATGATATAAAAAATTTAAAATTCTTTTACATTTTTTAAAATACAAAAAAATCATAAAATCTAAAAGAATTTTTAATTTATTTTTTTTCTAAGATTTCTAAAATATACAAATCCCTTGAAGTTTAAAGTTTGAGTACATTAGTAGAAAATATAGTAACAAAAAGAGTATAACGTAAAGTTAAAAATTGACAAAAAAAAAACCTGCACATGAAGAAAATCAAAAAAAATCTAAATAATGTCCCTCCCCTATTTCAATCTAAGATCAAAAGTCATTTACTCCAATAATGATTCCATCTAATAACTAGAACTTACCTCTCGTTTCTTTAAAACTTTAAATTTTAAAATAGAAAAAAATATAGTTAACAAGAAAGCGATTTTTACTTTTAATTTTTATGAATTTTCAATAAATTTTAATTTTTTCCTTATCTACTTTTTAAATGTAAAAGCAAATGTGATTGTGGCGGTTAACAGTGGATGGATAATTCCCACACACGCAACTTTCACTGTGGCGGTTGCTTTTGAAAGAAGCAAACTTGCGAAAACAAGCATTCTAACTTTGCAGCTTAAAAAAGAAAAAATCATGAATGAAATCGCCAAGAAAAATAATTTTATTTATGATTTAAATATTAATTATTTGAAACCGTTTAATTTAAACTATTTTTATGTCACTCTCAATTTTATAATTATTTTTTATATTTTATAATAATTACTCATAGATGTCGGATGATACCTTACACCTTAAGTAAAAGGTCACTTAAAAAATAATAGTCAAAGGTCACTTGCAATTTTTTTTCCAGAAAATTTATTACTGACTT
Organism: Amphibolis antarctica; assembly: GCA_024699675.1. Taxonomy (NCBI): domain Eukaryota; kingdom Viridiplantae; phylum Streptophyta; class Magnoliopsida; order Alismatales; family Cymodoceaceae; genus Amphibolis; species Amphibolis antarctica. The sequence continues at coordinate 23,714 of JAMKPZ010003535.1, forward strand.
TTCTATAGCAGTCAGTTGGCGACATCAGAAGATCGTGGCCATCGTTTTGAGAATCCACGGTCCCCACGCGTTTGGTTGGAGAAAGGTGAGCGAAAAAAAGCTCACGTTTTCTCGCTGCGGGCCTGTCGCGATGGTGAGGAGGAGAACACTGCTAATCCAGGCGAATGATGTCGATCTCCGGCGAGCGCTGAAGCAACAGCGGAGGAAGGAGGGAGAGGAGGAAGAGGAGAAGCTTCGACGGCATGAGGCGGCGGAAGCAGAGTGGATCAGGAAGGAGTCAGAGGTAGGGGAGAAGAAGCGGAGTCAGCTTTCAATTAGCTTTGAGTATTAAATGAAGTTAGAATTGAAGTAGCGAAATAAATAAAATTATAATTATAATAATTATTATATACGTTAAAATGTATGTAATAACATTAATATGTAAAATTTATATATAATTAAAATTAGTGTTCGACAGTTTCCAAACATAATCGAAACTGAAGGAGACAAGACATCTAGTGCATTGAAAACGTCAAAAGGGGAGTGCATCACGTGTAAGTGAGCAAAAACAAGAATAACGAATTCTGTTTCTCTTACCTTTTTGTAATGTTTGAAGTTAAAGCATTTTGTTATCTAACCACATTTTATTTCATTTCTTGTATTTATCAAGGTAAATTTATTCTAATATTTTTTTCACTTGTAACTTACTTTTATACGTACAAATGTTCATACCGCATTTATTTGCAATTCTGACTTTAGTTCTAACTATAGTTCTTATACTATAGTTGAACTTAGTTGGAGTTGTTAATTATAATAAAGATGTATTTGTTTGCATTTATTTTTAATTTTTAAAGTAGAATAGAATATTTTTTAAAATAAAATAAATATATATATATATTTTATTAATGCGACAACTTCAAGATATAAGCACACCCATTCCAATTAAGGTATTTTTCCACATGATGGAAGAGTGACTCATCCATCACTCTTGAAAAATGGAACCGCTCCTCACAAGCAAAGAACACAACTACCCTTACTCCCTTTTAAATAAGTAATTATTTATTTATTTATAATAATTAATAAAAAATTAATAATTAATTAATTAATTAAGAGAACAAATGGAGGAGCACATTTTTAATAAATAAATATTTATTTATTTAAAATAAATAAATAATTTAGCATTTCAAAAAATTTATAATAAATAAATATTTTTAACGTTATAAAATCAAAAATTAGAATTTTAGAAATACTTTTATTTATTTTTACAAATATTTTTAATAAAATAGATTCTTAAAATATTTTTAATAATATTTATAGAAATATATTTTAAAGGTAAAATTAGAACATTTGAAAAGTTTCTAAAAGCCACTAATCTAACGAATAAATGTAACTTCTAAAGTGTCACTCATTCTTTTAAGCACTATTCCTTTTAAACATTGCTCCACAAGTTATGTTCCGGAGATTTAACAAACATACTTGAAAAGTTACATTTATTCAGAGTTTTTGTGAATTAACTTTTGTAGTGTCAATTGTCTATATTATATGACATAGTTACGTTTGCTTACACTGTAATAGCTTTAATCGTAGATATTGTGCATTGCTAAAATTATGAATAAACAAGCGATATTTTAAATTAATTATGATATCATATTAAATTTTTATCTCAACTAACAAGTAGGTTTTACCAAATAAAACCTTAATATATAAATCAATCAAATTGCAGAATAGATGTAATGAATTTAAACAATCATTTATAGAGAGTTTAAATTGAGAATAAAGAAATAAACGATATTGAAGTTGTATAATAAATTATATGATAAAAGTATGAAAATTTGTATGATAAATCATATTTTGCATGATGTTTATAAGAGAAAAAGGAAATAAAAATAAAAAGGGAAAAATAAGAGAAAAAGAAAATAAAAATAACGAAAGAAAGATAAGAAATAAAAAAAGGAAAAAAATAAAATTAAGAAAAATACGAAAATAACAAAGGAAACAAAAAAGAATGATATGAAATTTTAATAATCATAATTTTTATTTTCATCTAAAATTTTCATTTATATTGGAATAATTTCATATTGATAAATGTAAGCAATAAACTAGATGTAATTAATATATGAAAAATTCTTCTACTCTTAATAAATTAATTTTAAAATAAAATTTCAACATAATATTAGAACTAGTTTACACACATCAGGCATAAAAATTAAAAATAAGTCATAAATAAAGGTAAGTATTAAAATAATTTTATATTGATAAATATAGCGAATAAAGTAGACTTAATACATGAAAAATTGTTCCACTTCTGGTTAATTAAATTTGATGTAAAATTTCAACCATTTCTGTTTTTTCGTCAAATATTATACACCTTCATTTTTTTACCGTGCAATTCAACTATGTATAATAATATTTACTATAAAAAATTTAACATTTTACGTAAAAATATCATACATATGTAATTTTATTTGAAAAACGTGAATTTTACTTTACCTCAAGTCTCTTAAAACAAATACAACCAAATCGATGTCCCGTAAACTTCCGATATACGACGACGGCGTGCACGAGACCTTTCGGAGCGCAAAGAAGCACGCGCGGCTGTTTTGTTTGTCGCGCGTGCACTTTGTTGTTGGTATTCAAATCTGTGATCGTGCAGGTAACTAACGAGAAGTTTTGTTTACGCTGGTAAGTGTGAAGAAGAGCGCGCGCGCGACTATTACATTACCCCGGCCCGGCGGACTAGAAATTGTGGACTGGCCGCGCGCGTCGTTTGCAATCACGCTCGTGCATGCAATGCAACTTCACGCACACACACACATGACATGCAAGTCCAAGACTGGCCTTTGGACTGACGCCACCGGTGTCCACCGCCCTCGGCAAACAGATCCGTAAAAAACAAACGGCTAGCTACTACTAGCCTTGTAAAAAACAAACGGTTACAGGTATCATCACAACACATCTTTCTTTGAAATTCAACTGATTTTGACGTCATTTACTTTTTCGAAGTATTCTTATTTTTTAATTCATTTCTTTCGTTATTTATCATTCATCTGAAAATTACATTTTCGAAATGGAAGAATAAGGTTAACGAACACATGGTGCATGCAAACGTACATGCTTGATGCTGCTGTGGTTGACGCAACAGACATGCATGCTTAATTGCTTGAGGTACGGCAGAACCAAAAACGACCGGCAGGGTACTGCCATGCCTCCACCAGGGCCAAACCGGGCACTTCCAAGCTTTAAGATGCGACCGATCTCATGACATGGTTATATACATATATAAAGATAGTTGGGTAACAAAATCTTTCAATTTCAAGTACCGCGAAAAGTTGAAAGTTTAATCTTGTTACATATCAAACAGAATTAAAATTTACCGTAAGTTATAAGATAAAAATATGTACGTGAACATTTATATGCAGAAATGCACGACAAAAGTAGAAATAGACGATGATAATGCATGACTGCAGTTCACGAGATGTATTAATTGAGAACTGCCATGGTGGGGGAGGGGAGCTAGGCTTCATTGCTACAGGGATGGTACAACCCATAACGCCGATCCCCCACGCTGTTCCTTCTCTGCTCATGCCGTGATAGGCCTGGACATATGCACCAACCCATATCTCACAAGCTCGCATACCTTTCAATGCCATAAATCCCACCACCATTCCCGACTGTTGCAACCAAGCCACTCCAATCAATACAAGCGCTGCTGCTAGCTGCTGCTGCTGCTGCTGCTGCTGCTGCCGGAGGTGGCGGAGGTGGTAGACAAGATGATAATTTGATTTTTTAAGCTGACGACCGCGAACTTTCATCGTTTCCGAGGAACAAAGGTGACCTCGATCTGAACACACGCAAAAGAAAGGGCCGATGGAATGAGGAAGTTAATGGTGGGATGGGAAACGAAGGAAGACACGGGCATGAGCCTGCAAGAACTCGGAACGGCTATTGCCGGAGAAGGGAATTTGAAATGCGCTAAGAAACAAAAGGAACGAACTGCTGGTGCTGTGGAGCGGACGAGACCAAAAGAAGGACCAATGATGCAAATGCTGATTACGAGGTACCGTGTGTTCAACGAATTTAATTGATTAACAAAGTTCAAGATTTTACTAACATAATACAATCATTTCAAAATAATAGTATGAACCGATTGATTAATCAGTCTCACATGAAAAAACGCTAAAAAAACTGTAAACAATATGTACTGCTTTATTACAAGATAAAATGGAAGGTTGTAGAACTTGTAGGTTGAGATTTCATTCACGATTAGGGGGGTGTTGTAACTTGGGTAGTAATAAAATGAATGGCCGAGATTTCAATCTCGATTGGGATGTTGTAACTTGTGTGGTAACCTGTAACGAAATAAAATGGATGGGTGATGTTCTTGTGTGGTAATAAAATGGACGGTTGAGATTTCAACCTCCATTGCGACGCTGTAACTTGTGTGGTAACAACATTGTGAGAGGAGGACGAGAGAAAAATATCTATCCGTCGAATATGGATGTTGGATATTGCAAATTGGTTTGATTTTAAGGGATGAATATGAAATTTACAAGGAACTTATATTTTTAGAAATGATATAAAAATATGTAAAATTGTAAAAAAAAATAGTTAAAATTTTCGTCATTCTACACTATTTTCTCCTAATCACAAATCTTGCATAAAGAGAAGTTAATTGATTTTATAACATCCCACACAACAAAATTATCTTACAAGTAACATCGCATACAACATCGCTCATCCCTCGTACAAGTAACATCCCACAAAGGTATTTCTAATGTGTAGAAATAAAATACCTTTACTTTTATAATAACATTTTCTTTTTTCAATTTACTTCATATATTACAAAAATCATTTATATAAAAAAATTTTTTATTTATTTTTAAGTAAAAAAAGTGAGATTGACGAATGAAACAGATTAAGGTATAATCATTCTTTAATCAATGAATAACCACGTATTCGTATGAATGGCTTAACAGGGATGGGAATAAGATGATGGAAGAGACGGGCAGCGTGGAGGATGGTGGCAGTAGTCAAATACCTCCACAACAACTACAGTGGACCGCAGGCGCCAGAGAGGTCAAGCTGACAAGCTTGTTCTACAAATCCCAGTGCCATCCACTGCTTGGTCGAGTTATCATTGCCATCTGTAATTTGATGCAAGTATGATTCTGGGTGTTACGGATTCCAGAGATCTTCCCTTTCTCCGAAATCTGCTGGACATGACGAGAGCAGGCTGCCGAAGAGGGTGACGAGACATAAAGCTGGAGGTGGAGGGGCATCAATGTATCATCCATCCATCCATCTATCTATCCCATTGCAGGAAAAAAAAATTTAAAAAAAAAACAGGGAAAGACCATGAGCAAGTAAACCCAACGCCTCGGATACCATCACACTTATATGCCCAGGAGGTCGTTTGAAAATAAGTTTTGGTAATTCCAAATTCGACAAAAAATTTACAACCGTATATGAAATTAAAGCTAATAACTCAGATGATAACCAAAGATTTGGTTGGTCGTGAGTCTGCGCAGAGCCGCTTTGAACCAATAGAAGCGAGGGAAAAGGGGGCCAAGAGAATTATGAGCATTGGGCAAAGCAACCACCCTTTTGTCCAAACACGAGCATGAACGAAGGAGACAACTCCTCGGGAACGAAATAGAAAGGAGAGAAAGGCCCTGTTGTTTTCCTGCAACATCATCGCCCACCCCTTGCTTTGCTATGTTCAAAGGAAAAGGTAAAAACTAGAGGCGTGCTGTTTATGAAATGATATGTGAGATTTTGTAGTGATCTTCACATGTCCACGGTTAAATTCCGGAGAAAATGGAACACTTGCACGCTCCGTGGTGCTGCCGTCGACCATCGTTCACTAGGATTTTTACGTTGTGGTGACTGATAATAAGGAGAAGGAAGACGACATCTGCTCTTGATCTGTTAAAAAATTAAATACTACTTAATGGGACCAAAAAAGCGATAGTATGTTGTCTCGTACAGATCAAAGTTATCATGAGAACTCGAACCAAACGTCAATCATTCACCAATCTTTTAAAAACCAGTCGACAGAAGCAAAATCAGATATTTATTTGGAATAATTTTTTTCAAACTTCCAAAATTAGGTAAAATTAAAATTAAAACTGCTTTCGTAAATAAAATTAAAATTACGTAATAATTTAATCATAAAATTTTAAATTTTAAAATTTATATAGTAATAATGATATTAAAAATAATTTAAAAAATTACGGAAGATCTTAATTCAATGCTACCAACACCAGCCTTGACTTTCTTTTCTTATTGCAAACATTTTAAATATTCCGTACAAAATCGAGAAAAGAAAAAAAATGCCCAAGGGGGTGGAATGAGTTGTAAGCACCTGGTAAAAGAAAACCTCCATTTTTAGACGTTGTTGTCTTTCTTGTTATCTACACACCGGAGCGATTCGCGCCTAATCCGTTTGCACGGCGGCTCGACGACGGTGGCGGCGGTCTCGGGAGCGGTGTTCGATTCACAGCTCCGACAGGCAGCCGCGTCCAGCACGGCCACCGGACTGCCGGACAAGGGCTGGGACGCGACGTCCGCAACCTTGGACCACCGCCGTGGACGGGGCTGTGTCATAATTTGGTGCGCGCCGATCAGCTGGTGCTTTCGTATCAACGAGCAACACACTTCGACGGCTTCCTGGGTGGCAGGGTGACCACATTATGAATACTTGGAAAGAACGGGGTAAGCTCCGAAAAATGGAAATGTGTGGGAGTGAAATGTAAATTTCACCTTGCCGTCAAGGTCGTAGTTGGACAGGTCCACGTTGAAACCGCCGACATCGCCGATTTCCTCGACGGCGCAAACGATAGCCGCCGCGGCGATCGCGGATGGAAGACAAGATACGAAGTCCACCTCTGTCCGCCCAACAAAAAGCGATCTCCTTTTTATTTAGGGTAAAAGTGTTTGGGATAGAAAAAGCCCAGGAACACCGAATTTACCACGCAGAGTTCGGAGAACGAGCTCGCACGCGCGGGGGAGGAGACGAGAGCCACCTCTTTCGCCGCCAACGAGGTGATGGAGGAAGTCGAATGGAGTGACGGCCTTCATCCGCCACTGCAGGACCGTCATGAGTAGAAGCTCCATTCTCTGGATCGTCCTGGGCTCGAACACGAAACCGGAGACAGAGTCCATTACTTGCAGGTCCAGCAATGGCGGAACTAGTGTCTCCTCCATCTTCGCCGCCACAGACAGGCACGCCACGGTTAGAAGCCGCCATGGCCAGTCTCCGCACTCCCTCTGCACCACGTATACAATGTCAGCACGTATTCACACGCGAAATGTGTCACCACGGCCGACCTACCGGTAGAGTGCTGCAGGAGAGAAATCGATCGAGGTAGCCGACAGCGAGGGCGGCGGTCACCGGCCGGAACCGGAAGAACCTATGAACCTAGAAAGCGGGAAAACGCAACAGCTTCACCGATCGGAAAAACTCAACACGAATCAACCTATCCACGCAAAACCTAACGATTGCCTTGAGAATCCAGACGATGGAGTCCTGGCGGGCCGTGGAGTCGACGTTGCCTGAGCGTAGGAGTGAGAGGTAGTCAGGGAGGGGGAGATGGTGACGCTCGGAGACGAGGAGTTGCGAGATGATGGGCCCATCGAAACCACCACCGGAGAAGGAAGTCGCTGATGGCGGCGGGGTACCACCGAAGCCGTGAGCCACCTCTTCTGCGTCCTCGGAGCAGTGGAGATTACACGATGGGGGAGACGGCGGTAGCATTCTTGGACGAAGGGTAGAGATTTGTCCTCCGCAAACCGGAGCTGGGCATGTGCTCGCTGATCTGAAGCAGAGGAAGAAGAAGAAGGGGGTGTGGTATGGGCTGGCGCTACTTTTTGACGGCCGGTGGCAGAGGACTGGGCGACGAATGTTTGGCGTGGAAGGGTGACGAACGGTACTCCGAAATGACCATTCTACCACTCCACCTTCGCAGCATCCACAAGTGATCCGGGGAGGCGAACGTGTAAATATCTGGAAATGGTGAGGGTGGTGTCGTCAATGGGGTTGGGGAAGGTGGACTGCTTTTATTAAGCGCAGCAAACACATTACACCTTGGTTTTATTAGCTTTGGATGAAGTTTATTTCCCTTTTGGAAGGTAATGCACTGCTAATGCAATTCCCAGCAGTTTTGTTCTTGAAAAGTATTGTTTTCAGATAATTTTATTACAAAAGTAAAATTTTAAATTCAAGATCCTAAACTTAATAAGATATCTCTTAATCATTGATATCATGTTTGTTTGAAATGAGCTCTAGCAATACATGATATATGTAGGTTTTGTTTGATACGATTCATGGTTAAAAATCACTTCTAAAAGTACATTTATTTTTAAATCAGCTTCATCTTATTTTTAAAAAGTACATTTTTTTTTAATGCCAGAAATGCTTTTCTCTACCCTTAGAATTAAAAAAATTATCAACAAACAAAGTTGTACAATATTAATAAATAACATTATATTATACAATATAAACAACTAATAAAAGTAATTGAAATTAACCTACAAATTTTTTTAAATAGACATAGGTTCAATTTTAATTTGTAAAAAATTTAATCAACTTAACTTACACCATAGGAATTAAAGTAAAAGTTGAAATTGAAGGTCTTGTTTGTTTAAACTGTATTTAATATATATCTTTATTTTTTATTATATATCTTAATTATATACGGTAATATTTATTAAATATTTTTAATATTTTATATTAAAAAATTATATTATAATTTTTTTTTAAATATAAATTTTACTGTATCTAATTTTATTTTTAAACAAACATAATTATTTGTGATATCACTTGTCCCCCTCCTCTCTCTCTCTCTCTCTCGGAATTTAATTTTTGACAAGTTGGATTGTCGTTTTTGGATGTCAGCGAAGAAAAGGGCTTGCCAAGTCAACCGAGGTGCACTTCTTTATTAAGTAGGTCGTGATTGGTCTTCTTTTTGGGCTGGGACCGACAGTTCTCACGTGATTTTTGAATTAGTAATTTATATAAAATTATAATCTTCTTTTGAATTATTCTTGATATGCATACACATATACCTATACTTTAGGAGGATTTGTGTATACTAGGAATTTTAGAAAAGAAAAGTTTTTTAAAAATTTCTAAATTTTTAGTTATTTGTGCACCTTAGAAAATATGAATTTTTTTAAAAGTTTTTCATTATTATAAATATAAATTTTTTTTAACATTTTTCACCGTTGGTGAGAAAAATTCTTGTAGTTTGTGAAAATTTCATCACAACGTAATTTTCTAACTTCATGTATCTTGTCTAGTCTCTTGCGACAATTGTTAAATTTGTGGTTATAAGAAAAATACAAAATTATATTCGAAATATTAAAATATGAAATATTTGAAAAAAATTTAAAATTAATTTTTCATGATTTCCACAAAGTGTAAAAATAGTTCTAAAAAATTTTCTTACCTTTTTTAAATTTTCGTTTTTCAAATTTTCCACGTGTTTCAATGCAAAATTATTTCCTCTTGCGTGCTTTCAATTACCGACAATTTCCGAATTCACTTTTACGCCAATTTGATGATAGTTAGAATCTTGTGCCAGAAATGATCAGTACAATAGCAAAATCTGCTGTGGATTTTTTCATCTTGTTGGTCTATCATTCGATATATTCTGTTAAAAGAAAATTGCATAATTATATTAGGACATGTTAATTAATTTGGTTAAAGAAGAAATCACTTTTTTACGATTTTAATTCAAAAAAAAAACTCATTTCTCGTACCCACACACAAAATGTTGAGTTACCAGATAAAGGTGCATCCATGTTGAGTTACCATAAATGGATGATATAACACTGGGTATTAATTAATTAGATGGGTGGTTGTGTAGGAAGTAGGAGAGGATTAAGCTCTTAAGGAGAGTATTGTGTGAAGGAATCCTCTGGTATAAATAAATTAGATTGTTTTCAACTAATTGATCAGGTTTACCCATTTGACAAAATTGAATAGACCATTGTTAATTAATTTTGTTACTCGAAGGAGGACAATGGCATGGTTCATGGTCTTCCTTATCATGGTGGGAGGTTAGATATTAAGATATCATTTGTCTGCACACACGATTTATGCTCTCTAGGCATTTGTCTGGAAACCGTGCGTTTCGGCAATGTGTTCTTTAAGCATGTTGAAGCGTGTCATCCTATGTTCCTCGAGTTGCATGAAAATAAACTTAACAGTGAAGAGCAAAAGATGTGAGGGCATGCATAGCACGAGAAGCAGTATTCAACTCCTTGCACTGTACAGACAGCTCTTCATCGTTTGATACTTTTTTTTGCAACTTTAATACTCTACGGTAATTAGAGTCTGGTTTCCAAACACACTTTGTAGAGTCCCACTCCAATAGTGGAGGGAGCAAAATAAAGAAGTCAATTGAATGGAATAAAAGACCATCAATAGGTTTCTTTCTGAGGACTGAGGCAAATCAGGATGAATCCTTTGCTAAGTTCCTCTACAAAATCCACCTACGTCTGTGTACTTTTTGAGCTAAGCTTCCAGGAATTTTTGGTGACTCACCATTCCTGAATGAGAGGACGTGTGAATGATCCTAGCGAGATCCTCCCTAGCTTTGACCATATATATATATAGATATAATGTATGTATTTCAAGGGCACAGCATCTTCCAAAGGCTCAGGTTGAAGAAATGGGAGCAAACCTAAAGGCTAGAAGAGTGGAATTCCACCATTGTCTCTTTACTATGGTCATCATACCAAGCTCTACCACTGTGATGGGAGATTGCTGATCACAAGATTTGACAAGTAATTATATTAAAATGCCAGAGTTGGGAATCTAAGGTGGAGCAATGCTACCTTCTATGCATGGAGGCATCATATTTCATTCTCAACTCCTTAATTTCTTCACTTATTTCTTGCCTTCTAGGCATTTGATACTTTAGTTTTTGCTCATTTTGTCTTTATTTTTGTCCAAAATTCATCTTGTGCTTTTCCAAGGCTCCACTTATTCCATGTATTGTGTCAACAAATTTTCTGGTATGATATTCCCATGAATATACACCAATGGTGAGTCATATTAATTATGAGAAGAAATATATAGTCCTTACAATTAAAGTCGATCTTCTCAAAGTTATATTGGAAGGACTCTGATAAGAGAACCACGTACACTTTGATATTTACACATTTTCTAGTCTAGCTTGACACTGAAATGTGATATGCATGTATGATTGGTAGGCCTTCAAAATTATACATGCCTATGTCTGTTGGCCTTTAAAATAACCTATAATTAAATTAAACCTTCCATAAAAAAACAAATTAAACTCGATTTTAAAAAAAACAAAAATTGCAGAACTTGTGGGAAGCGAGTACGGTGTTTCTCAGATTTGTATTAATCAAATTTCTTCAGTTCAATTAAAATCAACCCAAATGTTAATATAGATATCTAGCAATAGCGGTATGAGTGCTGGAAATGTCACTGCAGTAGTATAAACAATTTGTATATACAAACAAGACCCGGCCTAATTGTTTTGTTCAATTCAAGAAGTACCAAAATAATAATGTAAACAATTGTCATATATATAAATTTACTCAAATCAAACCTCTCTGCATGTTTCATATTAGTTTAATTAACACAAGCAATTTTCACTTGGATATATATCTACCCAAATCATAAACATAGTATAGTGTAAGAAGTGGTGGAGCACAATGTCTGACCTGCATGTCTCCCTCTATATATACGTGTGTATGTGCGGTATAGGCCTCATCGGCGTTTATCATCAAACAAGAAGATGGCTGCCAAATCCCTACCAATGGCCGCCTGCCTCCTCTCATCTCTCCTCCTCCTCCTCTTTTCCGCAGCACCCACATGCGAAGCTTCCTCTATTGTTGCCGAAGGTTCCCCTTCTTGATCAATCTTTATCAGATATTAATACAACCACGCGCGCCTGCTATTTTAATTTCTTAATTTTTACTACGTACCCTGACCGATGTTTTCACTGCACGCATGTGTAGATCCGACTCTGAGGAAACCAGTCGCCTGCCCTCTGTGCATATGCTATTATGCTGTGGTCCTAAGCCTCAGAACGGTTGCTGCCGTTGCTGTTCAGGTCCGTCCGCCCCTACCACCTCTATCTCTCTCCTCACATATTATCGAACACCTTGCATGCATGAGCCTCCCAACCCGCACACACACCCTAACTTTACCTTCGTCTGAACCGTCCATGCCGCAGGCTTCCCTCGACCTCGACCTCCACCGGTATCTCTTCCCGTAGGTCCGCATCCTCCGACGGATCCACCTGTGTGCCCGGCGTGCGTTTGCTGCTCCCCCAAGCCGCGCAACGGGTGCTGCCGTTGCTGCTCGACAACCAAATCTTGAGGTTACCGGAACCTCTTTTTGTTTATTTCTAAAATTACTTTTAATATCTTTATTATTATCTAAATTTTTATTTAATTCTAACTCCATTTATAAAAATAGTTTCAATTTCAATTCAAACATTCGAAGTTGAAAAAAAAATCTCAAATGCACCCTAAGCTTAACAGTTGTGTCTTTAACAGAGAATTATATTTTTATAATTTTAAATTAAATTTATTTTTAATTAAAAATTTAATTTACAATTTTAAAAATACAACTTTAAAATTTAGAGTTCACCGAGACACTAACGTTAGAACTAAGTTAAACTCCGTTTATTTACAAACAAACACTACCGGCTAACCGACTGCTCTGCACGTACATGTCTGCCATCGAAATGATCGAACGAGTAATACTATTAAATAATTAATGATAATGATCGATTATGAAAATAAATGTGTGTTTTTTCGAAACTTAAAATAAATGTGTTTTGAATAACTTAGAGTTGAGAATTTTATCGAGTGCTCGTTGAACGTCTCCTGTTCGGTTTAATCGGTTTGATTTCTTCCAATGATCTAATTATGATATTTTATTATCTTACAGAGATATTAACGTAATTTACCTATAAAATCTGTTAGTACTTGTGAAAGAAAAAAGAAAAATAAAAATAAACAACACATTTTCATAAGAGAAGTGATGGTTACAATTCGTCACCTCTTTTCTTATTATACGACCTTGATCATAAAGTCGATTATATGAGTATTTGTAATTGAATTAAGTTGAAATTTTAAAGGTGAAGTTGTGACTTGATATTCTTCAGATCATATGGTTAGATTAGTAATCTAAATAGTGAAAAGGTAGATTTGAAAGGGATTTCAGTGGTAGTTTGTCACTACAGTTCTATAATACACATTCTTGGTATAAAGTCAATTTGATGAGCAAAATGAAGTCTATTTTGATTGAAATGTTTTCAGTGATTTAGGAATTCATGGAGCTTCATTCCTAATAAGTTTCGTGATTTTAGGAGCTGTGTAGTGATAGCAGGAAATTCTAAAACGTAGACAGCCGATTGGGTAAATCTGTGTACTTCTTGTTTGTGTTGTTATTTTATGCGATTGGTTGTTGATGATAGTGAATGTATGATTCTTCTAGTCAATCACTAGAAAAAACCTTGTATATCCATCATTTAATTATAGTGAAAGATTTAAGAGTAAATCGATAGGTTCCATAATTTTTCTTCCTTACATTAGAGAAGTTTTCCATATAAATGTTTGGCGTTGTTTTGCTTATGATTTGTTTGATTTCTTTGTTTGATTTCATCATTAAGAAGTTAGTTTTCCATATAAAAGTTTGGTGTTGTTTTGCTTATGATTTGTTAGATTTCTTTGTTTGATTTCATCGTTAAGAAATTACTTGCTAATCTTAACTAGGTTCATCTTACCTCAACATAATCATAAATTAAATGTCTTGGAGGTTTCGTTTGAGATTAGTTTTAGTCGAGTTTTAAATTACTCTTAGCGTCATTATTATTGTATATATTTTAATATAATTTTTTTATATTTTAATTATTATATAATTCTAATTTTATTTACAAAACTAATTTCAATTATTTGACTATAATTCTAACCAAAAATCAATTTCATACTCATAATGATACGAGGTTTCTTGATATATATTTTTTATATTTTTTCATTGTGACATTTAATCACATAAATATTAAAGAAAATAATTTTACTATTTTACATATTTTATTTAAATGTTAAAATAAATATAAACATTACAAATACAAATAAATATAAATCTTCACTGTCGAGTAACTTAAAAATCAATATTTTTTTTTTTGATAAATACATTTTTAAAAATTACTTTTTTTATTTTTAAAGTTAAAAAAAGTTCACGTGAAACCCACGCTTTCTCCCAAGTACAAATAAACCGAGCAAAACATTAATGTCAGGACGGCCCAGCTTAATTCGATTGTGGCTTGTTTATTTTTTGAATTTTGTCATACATATGTGCAGGCTTGAATTTACTTTATTGATCGACGATGCCAAAATTATGTACGTATAATCCGATTGCGCGTAACCTTAAGATATTCAATATTCTTTTCTTACAAGATAATCTGATAATGTTCATATAAATGAATATTTTTATAAAAAAAATCTTCTCTCTTTTTTTAACTTTTTTTATTTTTCGACCTTTTACCTTTTCTTCCTTTTTATTCTTTTCTTTTTTTCGTTTCATCCAACAATTTTTTTCTCGAGTGAATCCATTAAATAGGAAAATTTTCCCTATTTTCAAAAAAGATAAAGGTAGGACTATGAGCAGGTACAAGCTGACTAACAGACAAACATAAAAGATAAGATAACAAGTATAAGCAAGCGATAATTTCATTAGCATATTTGCAAGTGAGTAACAACTAAGTAAGCATAAGTGACAAATAAGTGCAAGTTACGAGGGTACACAAATAATAAGTAAGAAAGAGTTTTGTCAATAAATATGTGAACAAACAGGTAACTAAGATGAATCGTAATGCCAACGAACACATGAAAGTCAACCTTAGTGATACCATTGTGCGAACGTGCTGTGCTTGATCATTTGATTCGAGTTAATTTGACTATCGAATTGCAGAGCTTTAACAATTCGATCTCATCAGAAGTCTTATTTTTTATTATAATTACAATGCATTATTGATGCCACTGCGCTTGTAAGTATAATCCATCATTTGATGAGTACGTACTGGAATCCATTTCTCAGTGCTAATCGGTGATTAACTGGTTGATTAATGATCAAAACTTTTGCTAATTAACCAGTTCCCATTAGTCTGATTGGATGCCCATCTGGACCTTGGAATATTTTAACTAATTATTTGCTGATTGATTAACAGATCGATATTGCTTGGCACATTCATATATATGAAATACATCATCAACCAACACCCATACATCCTTTAAGTAAACTCTCTTTCCTTAAAAGTCAGAAGTTAATTCTAACTTAATAAATAAGATATATATTCCTACATACAGAAGGACCTGCAGATTCGTCCGCCCCCTTTTTTTTTTTTTATGTTATTTAGTCTTATTTTATCGTTCCATCTGTGTTATTCTCTTGGGTTTTTCTCCCACTTTTGTTTTTTCCCTCTATTTTTTATTGATTGTGAAGTTTTGGTCTAGTGTGTACTTTTTTAGTTTATTTGAGTTTCTTCTTATTAAAACAAACAAACTCTAGAGATCGATCTTGGCGACTTCCGAAAAAAAAAAGCCCAGTGGAATGGTAATGGAGCTGCACCTGCATGTGTACGAGCTAGGTTGTGCATTTTTCTACATATATATATATGTATGTATGTATATACATGTGTTTTCGCGCACATCGATCCATTAAGCTGCAGAGAGCCAGTGACGTACCATGGCAGCCTCCCTCCTCTCCTCTCTCATCATCCTCCTCCTCCTCCTCCTCCTGTCTGCGTCCCTACCCTCTGAATCTGCCAATGTCGATTAATCGATCTCTTCATCTCTTCATCTCGATCTCAACATATCGATCTATACATACATACATACATATTTAGACATATGCATACAGTTACTAATCCAATTAATAAGATGTAATTAGTCAATTAATCACCATCCTGCGTGCTGTTTCTCTATTGCAGATCAGGTTCCTCTAACTCGACGTCCAGGTGCAACCATTCCGCGGGGTTGTTCGAACTGCCCGTGCTGCGGTCCCATGCTACCGGACGGCTGCTGCTTGTGTTGCTCTGGTCCAGTCCCATCACCACCACCTCCTCCTTCCATGAAAGATCCATGGCTCTTAATTTGTGTACGTACGTACTCACCTATGGCTTAATTTGCAGGGCGAAATCCGTTACGCATACCTGGATCTCGGAGAAGGTTTCGGATACCCCGACCTCCGAGGAGGTTCCCGATATCCGGAGCTCCGAGAAGGTTCCCGAGGGATCCGATTGCGAAACCAGTGGAGCAGTTGAACTGACCCAAGCCCGTGTGCTGCGGCGCCGCAACGTCATAGCGGTCGTTGCTGCGTTTACCGTTTACTCGACGAAGGAATGAATAAATAATGGCGTTCGAGTAGTGCTAGAATAATGCCCACTGATCCGTTGTTGGTGCGCCTCTCGCGGTGTTGTTACGTTCGCGTGTTTCTTCTTATCAACCAATTTTTATTTCAAGTACTTCTTTTTCTTCTGAACAGATCTTGCGATTGGAACCTCAAGAGTTGGTTTAATAAGGAGCTTGCCAAGAACTGAAATAAAAATATCAAATATTTTTAAGGGTAATTT
>JAMKPZ010003536.1:0-51880 GCA_024699675.1 Amphibolis antarctica
TCGGCACCCACTTAAATAATGTTCTGTATCTCATCATATATGGAATAAATGGTATCCTCAGCTCTAAAACAGTTTACTTTCACATATTTTTCATATTTATCTTTTAGCGACAATTCTCAGTTCTGAGTTGTGTGAACATGATAAGGTTTTAATCATGTTTGGATTTTTCGAGCACAGGTACGGGAAGTTTTCAATGAGTGTGGATTCGGTAGTAGTACTTTGTGCTACCAAACAAACGGCTTCAATGTCATTGATGGGTAATTGTGTATAAATTGTGGGTTCTGTGCGAAGAGTTCATATTATTGCATACTAAACTGTAGAGTTGTCAATCGTGTTGTATTGGTTCGATATGATACGATTTTTGTATTAATACGACATTATTCGTGTCGATCAATAGTACGATTTTGATCGGTGTAATTTTTAAATTAATTTATTATTTAATTAACATTCTTCCCAGAACCTTGCGTTGTCATGTGGAAATATTATTTAATTAACATACTGCTGCATACTAAAGCGGTTTCATTGTCATGTGGAAATATGGAAATGAAAATGAAAAAATTTGATGGAAATTTAAAAGTTTCATTGAGAATTTTATGAAAATTCGTAAAATAATTAATAAATCAAATTTTTTTCTATAATATTAACTAAAAATCTATACATTTCATTCTATTCATATATTCATATCATCATTCATATATTCATTAAAAAATCATTCATGCTAAGGGTGACGACAAGGGCGAAGGTATAAGTTGGTTCGATGAGATAAAAGATGGTGATGGAATGCAAGGGTGGATTATCTTTTTTGTGTGTGAAATAAGTTTTTATTGAGACAACATCAATTGTCAAATGTTTATATGAGTGAAGGAGAACGATGATATAGTGGGAGGATGATATTGTACAATTGAAAAGGAATGTGATGACTAAGACATCATTTACTTCACTTATTTTTAACTTTTGAAAGTATTTCTATTTTTTATCACTACATCTATATCTTTTAATCTACTCTTCTCATTATTTTATCATCATATTTTTCATCACATCAATATTTACATATTTTAAAAAATATTCTTTTACAATTTAATTAAAACAATCAAACATATACTAACACAAGTTAAATTCTTTATACAATATTTACATTGAATATTAGTTATTTTTTAATAACATGCAATATTTGAAAAAAAGAAGAAGCTATATTTTGGAAAGTAAATTATACCAAAATTGAAGTTGTGTTTGTAAAAAGTGGCGCCTTTTAGCGGTAATGAATATTTTGAACATTAATCATGTTTTCACGAAAAATTTATTTCAAATCAAACGTAAGTAAAAATATTTCATAGTATTTTTTGCCAAAAAACATGTATTTTCTACATAAGATTTTGTAATTTTTAAATTTTTTTAAAATTCATCCAAAATTTTAAAAACACAGGGAACTTTAATACAAAATTGATTCGTAAAATTTTTAAGGTAAGTTAGTTATAAGTAAGTAGGTAGATTTTAACTAATACTATTTGAGATTTTTGAATTTTTTTATTTTTATATTTTTTTTAAATTTTATGAAAAAAAAAAAAAAACTACCGTAAATAAACCGCCGACTGGCCATCGGCGGTTCATTTTTTAACAATCAGCAGGTTTTTTTTTAAAAAAATTGGTTTTTTTAACATGTATTAAGGCATTGGGTAGCGTGCATGTGTATATATAAAAAGTCACCGACGTATTAAACATCGGATAACGTACGTGTATACAAAAGACGTTCACCGGAGAAATTTAACGCACCCTAAGTATAAGGGTGGACCCTACTCTAGCCCCTTTAAATTATTAAATTTATTGTGTAGTCACGTAAAAGTGGACCCCATCACATTAAAAAAAGCAGGACTCTAATTAGTTTCTAAGTTAAAGTTAATTTTTTAAATAAAGTTAAAATTATATAGTAATTTAGATGGTAAATATTTATATATTAAAATTTATAAAATAATAATAATATTGAAAATGATTTTAAAAGTTTAACTTCAAATAAAACCTTAGTGACTATTTGACAGGATGCACTTACAACATGCCTTCAATATCTAGTTT
Organism: Amphibolis antarctica; assembly: GCA_024699675.1. NCBI lineage: Eukaryota > Viridiplantae > Streptophyta > Magnoliopsida > Alismatales > Cymodoceaceae > Amphibolis > Amphibolis antarctica. The sequence continues at coordinate 2,068 of JAMKPZ010003536.1, forward strand.
TTCACAAATTCATGGTAGATCTGACTTATTTGTTTTAGCTTCATTTATTGTAAAATCATTTTTAAAAATTATAGAAAGTTGAAATTAAAGAGCTATGATTTTGCTTGAAAAGTTTGCCTTTTAGGTAAATTTAAAGTTTACATTTTTTTTTAGATTAGTACAATTCTCTTTTTATTTTCCTTTCTAATAGTTATGATGAAAAAATTTACTCATATTACATTATTTATTAAAATATATACGTTGTACGATAAAAATTCTTACAAATTTTATTCTCAAATAAAACCTAAAAGGATGAAAAGGGGAAAACAAATGGAAGCCTAATTTTCGAGACAAAATAACAAATTTGGATGCTTATTGTTAATCAAATGACATAATCAGAACACGGTGCAAGAGGAAAGAGAGACATTTTTGATAGATCAAACAGACCAGCTCCCTGGATAAACCACCGTCAATCTGTTGCTTCTTAATTACAGAGCCATCTTTCTCTGAAGTGCAACAAATGAGAAGAGTAAGATTTATGAAAGGGCTGTACAATTGCCGACCAAAGCTGCCAAGACCACTAAAATCTTGGATACTGCAAGGCATGCATTTGTGATAGATCAATCCACATGAAGAAGCAAATGCATGCCCCATATCTGTTTTGAGCCTTCAAGGGATTGAGTTGCCCAATCATTAAAGAGATGTTAATACTTGATGTGCATATTATCCACCATTATCTAAGTTTTTTCCCCAAACTTAGAATACCAGAAAGCATTGGTTCAATAAGATTTCTTATGGCTCCTTTTCTTCTCTTTGAGACTTCAATATCCAATGTTCTATAGGCAAGGGCCATCAAATACATAGCTGGATGCAATCGCCTTTCATGGCATCCAACAACATCATCGCACTGCCTTTGGGATGGGACCTTTCTACCATTCTTGTCCTGTCCAAATGTCTCAATGTACCACCCACCAATGTCATGCATGTCACAACGAGGTGCAAATAGCCAGAACTTGCTTGGTGGCAAACGAGCTCTACTGCATCGACACTCACATGGTGAAACCTTATCTCCAATGCGATACCAATACATGTGCTTTACCATCAATGTTCGATGTTTCATTATCACATGGGTCTTTTCATCTCTCTGATTATATACAAAGCATGATCCTTCTTCTGGACCAGTTCCCAATCCTTTTATTGTCCCCAAAGGAATCATTGACATTGAAGGTGAAATAGCATCACTGCAGGAATGGGCATGTTCTTCACTCAACTTTAGAAACACATTTATGACATCTTGGGGATCACCTACTGAGTTGTTTCTAGAAACGAGGTTGTTTGGAGAAATTCTAGTTGCTGTGGCTACGACTTTTCCAGAAATTTGCAACTCCAAATTATCATAAGCATCTGAAACATGATTACCATGATTCTTAACCTGCACATCAGGAATTTCTCCATGCCCTGAAAATGCTGAATTCATGGTTGAACCAGCATGGTCAACAGATGGATGAAACCTGGAATTTATAGCACTCAGAAAAGATAAACCATGATGTTGGTTATGTGATAGCCGAGGAACATGATTTGCCAAGTTAACCATTCCAAAGAGATCACGACCTGAGACTAAGTGTAGTACTTCAGGTGTTTCATGATCAGATCTTTCTTCTGCTTCAAAGCACTCAGGAAGGAAATCAAGAGATTCGATAAGTGGGCCATAATACGCAGCATGTATAGCTGAATAGAATTCATTTTCAATCATGCCAAAAACTGAGTTACTTGCAACTTTCCTATGTGAAATGATATCATCAATTGCAAGCCTGTAAAGTTGTAGCCATTCGACAGCTTCAACTTGCTTTGTTGTGGTAACAGATGAATTGTATGCATACATATGTCTACCCAATCCAGTCTGCCTTTCCGGTTTCTTTCCATGAGAAAGCAAATATGAGTCATATTGGGCTCTCCTCACTGAATCTGAAAGGATCTTGTATGCAGCAACAATAAGTAGGAACCGCTTGGAGGCAGAGGGGGAAGGAGACAAATCGGGATGGGTCTCTTTAGCCAATCTCCGGAAAGAAGCCTTAATATCTGAGAAAGTGCTTGTCTCTGATACTTCTAGTACATCATATGCATTTTGGCCAAGCAGCTCGTCCCTTGTACTTGAGCCAAACCACCTTCTGATTTGGTGCATGATTTTTGCCAGAAAGGTTCCACTTGTAGAAAATTAAATGCCTTTCATCACACTAATCCTCTACTTTGTTTTTTCTTCATTGCAGTCCAAAGTGTATTTTGTCGAGACCAGAGAAAATAAATATGATAATTCAACAGTATTATCAGCATCCTGAAATTCCACAACACTATTAAGGTTGATGAAGCAATTGAGTCCTCCCATCCCAGTGCCAGAACATTGCATAACATATACAAGTATTAATAATTATATCTTAAAGTCTACAAGACATTCATAAGGATTTGAATGATCAATAAGAAAACTTGATCACATACAAAATTGCTAAAAAGTAATTTTAAAGAATAAATAAAACGAAAAATACTTCTAAATTGTAGTGGCAGTGTAAGAAGAGAAAGAGAAACTTAGTGTGGGTGAGTTACAAGAAAATCATCATATAATTCCACCATTTTTAGCAATATTTTTTAATACGAAAATCATCATATAACTTTTTCATCATAAGAAAACTGTCACCTTTGGAGTATATAGCAGATTTCAGAAAAAAGTTAAGAAGGAAAGTTTGACACCAGCATTCTTGACACTGTGACCCTAAAAGAGAAACTCCAAACAAGTTAGTGAAAGTATTGGAGAGAGATGCTTTCAACAAGTTGAACTAGGATTGAAATGTTTCCCAAGGGTAATTCAAATCAACTCCAAAGTGAATGCTTAAAGACTCCAAAGAGATTGAACATTACCTCATCAATAAGGATTTTTTATTTGTATGCTATCAAAAGCTTTAATAATCACTTGTATGCCATCAAATTTGATAATGAGATGCACATAAATATGAATTTTGAATGGCATACACGTAATTACTAAATTTGTTGATGACATATAAGTAAAAAATCCTATTAATAAGTATCTCCCACTGGAAGCACAACCTTGTTTGTTTGTAGTATGTGGAATGGACTTCTTAGAAAAAGGTGCACATACATGTTAACATTTATACTACATAACTAAATCACATTTGAGGTAGCAAGAAGAAGCAGGTCTCATATGCATCATAACTATAAGCCTGAGAACTTAGTTATTCAAATGTTCTAACTATTTAAAAATATAGCATGCATTTTAATCAACCTAACATGTTATATCTCTAGCTCATTATGCATTCATTACGGATAGCATTGGCCATGCATCTTCCTTTGCAAATAGTACTTTAAACAGAAGAAATCTAGTAATCTTCTAAATTTCTATAAAACTAACGGTACATTCTTGGTTCTTTAATTCTTCTCAATTAGAAGCATCTAACAAAAAATTGAAGTTTGAATTTATTAAGCAATGAATCATTAAGAAAGCCATTGATTAAGAAAACAGTATAGGGAGAAGGCTTATGTTAGATGTGTATTTGCACAATTATGAGAAGACCATGAAGATGGAAAAGAGTTCAATACTAAAAATGCATCTCACAGCAGACATTGCCAAATGAAGCATAAAAGAGGTTATTTTTATTGCAGGCCCCTATAACACTAATAGCAAAAATAAATAAAAAATTTTAATTCACGTTTGAGACCTGCATGAAAGAAAAACATAATGACTGAGATTAAATCTTAGTCATTCATCACCAATGCCCACAAATTATTGTGGGTGCCAATATTTGCACTTTTTCCAAAAAAAATAGAAAAACCTGTGATGCAGAAAAACCCCAATGGATGTGTGATGTTTCTGTCTAACAAGGTGGATCACAGTGTTGTCAGAGATGGAGATGCCCCACCAGTGATAGCACAATCAAGCTCAGTGATCCCAATTGCAACAGCTTGGTTTCTTTGCTTTATATTTAAGATTAAACATTAATTAACATTGGTGAAATGGGTTTTTTCTAATGTGCTAGGTGAGATTCTTATCCTTAGTTCATATTCTTAGTAATTAGGATATAAGGCAACAAAATCACGCCACAACTTTTACTTGCTAAAAAATTCACAAAATATTCCTTACTTGCTAACAATGCTAGCATTTTTATGCGAACTTCGTCATTCTTTGCATTCTTGATTTCTGTTGTACAGAAAGCTGGCCATGTTTGTTTGGAGAGAGCACCAATGCATAGTATCTGTGACTGAAACTACTATAATATTGACAAACAATTGAAGCTAACTCACAAAAAAATCAACCAAACACAACTTCAAATTTAACTAACAATAACTCTAACCAACTTCAAATTAAAACTGCAAATAAACACAATCATCGATATATTTGCAACCAGAGCAAAAATAAGCTTTTTCTGAGAGGAGTTGGTAGGGCAAGCCAGGAAAAGATTTGCCAATGAGGCGGTGGGACAAAACACCACTTGAATCACATACTTAATCAATCACCAACCAAAGAATACGATGACACATATTTCCCAATTCCCAAAGAAGCGATAAATAGAAAAAAAAACCTTTGAAGGAGAAGGTGTTCTGCAAAGAGAAAACCGCCAGTACGCGGGTAAAGCTCCGGCCAGCTGACCTTAATGGTTGACGTCGGAGGGGGAGACGACGGCGTCGTTGTGGCCAAGTCCCAATTGCTCACGCTTGGATTCCGTGGCCTGTATCTGCCGCACGATCATCTTACAGTATCGGAAAAAGGAGCTCTCTTTGGCGTACGTCGAGCCTTGTGGTTTTACCATTCTATCCTCCGTTCCATCCAAAATGCTACAGCTAAAATAATATATTAAATTTGATATATTACTTTTAAAAAAAATAAAAAAATAAATGTTTGATATCGTCATTCATCAGATAGAACAGACATATAACCAATAATAAAGATAGCAAGGGTGGGGAGTTTAAGCGAATTTGATAAAATTAAAATTGAACGAAATTAAAATTATATATAATTAAAGTGATATAAATTTATATATTAAAATTTGTAACAGTAATAATAATTTTAAAAATAATTTTAAAAATTTATTAAAATGGACCCAAATGAGGCCTAAGGTATTTATGTAATTTACATGCAAAAGCTCTATTTGCTACCGTGGCACAATGCGGTGAAACGAGACTTTCTTGTTTTTCACCCAAAGTGTAAATCCCGTTCGTGCAAAAGAAGTGTATTTTATATTTGAATTTTAATCTTACCTTTATCTATAAAAATTATTTACTTAGTAATAAATATTAATAATAACTTTTTGTTAATTTACATTCAACTATTATACTAAAAAAATTATTATAATTACTATTTATATATCTTATTTGATAAAAATATTATACATTACTAACTCCACGTAACAAAAACTTCACTAAACCTCATTTTGAAACACAACCTAAAAAAAAAGGAGCAAACTATTCTTGCTTGAATTTGATTTGATAAAGTAAAATCACAGCTACTAACGGACCAGTAATGTTTACACATGAGTTCTTTATATTAAATAAAAATGTCAAACTAGAATCTTGTATTGCTAAGCACAAATTGCCGATCATAAAATTAAATATCCAGGTTTACGATATCATAAAGCAAAATTCAATGTTGCAATCCACGGTTATAATTTAAAAAAATATTGTAAATATATATATATGTGTGTGTGTTATAATTTAGATACATAAATTTAAAATTTATTGATTACATATTAATGACATTTTTAAACTATAGGTTAACTCCTAATCATTCGATGTAATGAGGGTTATTAATCCCCCCTTCAATCGCACTGTACCCTGGAATCCTCCTCCGCTTCCTCATCCCTCTCCTTATGCTCTCCTTCTCCTTCCACAGCTCCGCCGTCGCAAACGCGTTCGACATGGCGACGTCGTCGCCGGCATGCCTTCCTGATTCGAGCTCAAGCAATCTCCGTCGGGCACGCGCCGCAATGCACACGTCGCCTTGCAGGCTGGAAGCGCCGAGCAGTGTTCGCCAGATCACCGCATTCGGTGGGACGGGCATCCGCTCTGCCAACCCAAGCGCCTCGCCCAGAAGCCCAGCTCGGCAGAGCAAATCGACCATGCACCCAACGTGTGACATCTCCGGCTCCAGCCGGTAGTCCGCTACCATGCTTTCGAGATGTCGCCGGCCTTCTTCTACGAGGCCGGCGTGACTGCATGCCAGCAGCACTCCCAGGAAGGTCACCTTGTTGGGCACCACCCCTTCGCTCCGACCGCTTCGGTTTCTCCCATCCGGCCGACCCTGCTCCCGCATCCCGGTGAAGACTGCGAGGGCTTCGTCGGCTCGACCGTGCAAGGCAAGACCCATGATCACCGACGTCCATGTGGTGACGTCCCTCCTGCTCGTCGCGCGGAACAGACGAAGACACGTATCGACGTCTCCGCATTTGGCGTACATGTCTATCAGCGCGTTGCAGAGAATCGTGTCCCCTTGGAATCCTTCCTTCCCACGAACGTAGTCGTGGATGCGCTTCCCGATGTTAAGAGCCCCGACATCGGCACACGCCGAGAGCGCGGCGGTCACTGCGACTCCGTCGGGTTCGACGCCTTCCAACTGCATCCGTCCAAAGGCCTCAAGCGCGTTCCCCGGCCTCTTATTACGCACGTACGCCGATACGAGGGACGTCCAGCACACGACGTTTCTCTCGGGAATATCGTCGAACACCCTGCGTGCGTCGCCCACGCGACCCACGCGCGAGTACCCACTGATGAGAGAGGACAGGAGGAAAACGTTGGACTGCAGGCCGAGGCGGACGACGAGGGCGTGCACCTGCTCGCCTCCAGAAGTCGACGTCGGTAATGCATTGAGGGTTCTTAGGAGTGCGAAGCCGTCGACGGAGCGAGGCCCCTTCCGGTGCAGGCGCCTGAGTTGCGAGATTGCCACCGTGGCCTTCTTGGGCAAAGGGGAAGGAGCTCGGGCCACGGATTCTCCTCCGCCGGCTGCTGTTTCCCACCTGTCGCTGGTCGACAACCGGAGGAGGAGAGGTGGTCGGAGTGGCGGTGATCGGTAGGATCTTACGAGAGCATGAGACGGGAGACGGTGAAGCACTTGCACCATGTCCCTCTCCAAATCTGAACTCCAACCACGTTTGCTAACATTTGAATAGAATTTGGGCATTCTGGGGTTTGTGTATTTTTTTAAAAAATTTCCATGAGATGAGGAATTCTTTTTTCCTAATTTTGAAGTGCACAGGAAGAGCGGTGATAAAGAAAATGACAAGAAATAGAAATTAATGGAAAAAAAAACATTTGTGTATATTTAGGAGGTTCGTGCTTTGAAAATTTTTTTTCCACAAAATGAGGAAAAAGTTTTCCTAATTTTGAAGTGTACATGAAAAATAATGGGAATAAAAATGATAAGAACTCAAATAGAAAATGAAAAATTTATTTAAAGTCATATAATAATCCATTATGATCCTGATATTTAAATAGTTTTTCAAGAATGCAATTTAAATAGTTATCCATTAATTTAATTATTAATGGATAACAACATATCCACGACATGCCGGTACTCTGGTATATTAAAAATGAATTTATCTACGTTTATTTTTTTTATTAAATTATACCCCCCTTTTTTTTTCTAACTTTTTGGCAAAATTATACTTTTAATCCGTCAATTTTCTTACAATTAATCGAAAGGACACGAACGAGGTCCGCCGGTTCGCTAATAATCGTCTCCCTCTTCTCCGGCCCCTTCCTTCGCCAGTCGCCTCTTCCGCCCCTTCCTCCGGATAACTGGAAATTCTCGGCGCTCTCGGCTGCCGCCGCCAAGATGCTCGCCGCTTCCCGCCTCGCCCGCGCTCGCCTCCGCCAGATCCGTGGGGCGATCGTCCGCTCGTACTCGTACTCCCAGGTACTGGCGCAATAACCTGGTGTGCGAGGGAGAAAAATCCCTAATCGTTCTTCTTCTGCAGGTCGGATCTGCATCGAGATCCTTCTCCACGGCGCTCAACTACGTAAGCTTATCCCACTATTTCCCCCCTCCCCCCACCCCACCGTCTTCCTTTCTGGTGGTCCGTACGCTGTCTGCTCTCAATCCGGTGGTGTTTCACTTTACTCGTCTTTCTCGACCAGCACATTGACTCTCCTGATAACAAGCCTGGCATGCCGTGGGAGTTCACCGAGGAAAACAAGGGCAAGGCACGTCCTTCTCTCTCATGAGATCAAATATTGTTCGAAATTTTCTGCGCTCGTCTTCTTTGAAACGTGAAATATTCCTGTGGTATTACCTAGAAATTTATCCGGATGATGCCGCCTTTTTTCAACTACTTTATTTTTAAAACTAAAATATAATTAGTTAAATCTAATGTTATAGTTTACCATGTATTAAATGTGTGATCAAATCCGTTGTACATTGATTATTACAAGTGTAATGCTTGTGAAATATTCCGTATGAATGGTTTGCACGTATCTTTTGCTCGTATTTTTCATGTTTTCTCTCTCACTCGCTAAACTCTATCTTGTTTTCTCTCTCCCATGTTCTCTTATCCCCTCTCCATTCTTTCACTATCCCATGTTCATCATCCTTTCTGTCTTTTATCCTTAATCTCTTCTTTTGGAGGGTTTCTTTTATCCTTGGTATTGAATGATTATATATTGAATATAGATGGGTAAACTTGGGATTTTTGGACCAAATGTCTGTCCGGTTCACAAAATTCTTCTCTTTGTTAAAATAAGGGGAAAAAATTAAGAGCTATACATCAGCTGTAGGTAGACTAAAACAAAATACAACAAAGACAAAAAAATTTCCAGACAAATCGAACCAAAAATAAACTCAAATGGACCAACAGATGGTCAAAAAATCTGGCAACATAAAAAAGAAGAAGACTACAATGCTACCATGGTTTGAAGCTAAAAAAGCACTGTTTCATTGTTAGAAACTCAACTGACCGTCAACTAAAAATAGTGAAAAAGAATCTATAGTTGCATAATTTAGCTAATGATTTAATGTTGGATAGGAATAAATAGAAAGAAGGATTCATGTGATTGACTTTATATAGTGGGATTGGGGCATTAGCTGCATAGGTTTCCTAGTGTCCCGAACATTGCCATAGCACCACAACACGTATGAAAAACATAAATAAAAACGTAAAAACATGTAAATGCTCTGTGATGTTTAACAATTCCATACAAAAAAATACAGGTCCAGATCACCTGGACAGCAGCTGTTCCTGTGTTTCTGTGTGGGCACCTGGATGGTTAAGTTGATAAACATGCAGCTGCCAAACTTTATTTTGAGCCGTGAAAATTCTTTTGTAAAACCTTAGGAAGAGACAGAAAAGGAAAGATAGTTTGACCAATAAGGTAGAATACGCTAGAAACATAACAAATCAGAATAAAGTTTCCAATGATACAGAAAACTAAAAAAGGAAAACAGAAAGTTCCTTGCAGACCGCAGCAAGACAGAAAGTCCAACTTAAATGGCCATTAACAGATTGAACCGCTCCATCCAAGATGCTTTAGTGGGGGTGGGGGGGTTGTCTTTGGAAGGTATGAAAAACAACGAGAAATTGTGAGATTCCCACCATTTTCCATCGTTTACCATACTTTCTAAAAACACAAACTCTCCCTTAGGTAATGTTTGTGCATTTGGAATTAATAGGAAATGATGAAAATAATAGTTAAAATTTTCATCATTTCCTATTATTTCCTATTAATTCTCAATACACAAACATTACCTTAGTGTTGACAATATTCCATGTAGAATCATAGGATGAATCAAAAATTGATTTGATGTTCTATTCTTCCAAGATTGTGATTCCAATCAGATGTGTCGAAGAAAATTTTATTTTGGTCCATCCTCCTTGTTCACTAGATTGTACTGGGTAAGACCCATTACTCCATTCCTAAATTCCAAAAATATGTTGACCAATCGACAAGGAATTAAACTTTGACATGTCAGTTTCCATCACAACTGAAACGAGATTTGTAGGCCAATCAGTTGAGCCAAATGTTGGAGGACATGTTGAATTGTTGATCATGCCATTGCATGACAAGCCATGCCAGTTGGTATGTAAAATTTTTAAACTTGTATGGGCCATGTTGACCATGTTCATATGTAAGTCTGATAGACATTTTATTAAAAATACTGCTGAACACCATTCATTTACTTTCTACATGGTGTCAATGGTTACTGATGCTTATATTATGTTGTAATTCATGATGTTTTTTAATGAAATTTAAAGCCATCTCTTAGCCAAAATTTTCATAAAAATTCACCTCTTAGTCAAAATTTGTTTGATTATTGGCATTTGTATTAACTATAAAAAGGTCAAGGAGATATTGTCAAACTATCCTTCCAACTACAAGCAATCTGCAGTTATTCCTCTATTGGATCTGGCACAGCAGCAGCATGGAGGATGGCTACCAGTTTCTGCAATGAATGCGGTGAGGCTTTGCAATTTTGGTTAGAAGTAGTTGAACTGACCTTACCGTTTAATCTTTGTATTTCTGTTTATAATCAGCAGTGAATACAAATTTTTCATATATTTCTATGAATAAATAGCCTTGACTGCAATTCAAATCCCATTTACTTGTTATGTTAGTTTTCTGTTACAATGTCTTTGACGTAATTCTTGCTATTTGGGGATATTAGTCAGATTTGGATGTTGCTGATAAATTTAATCATATATTCAGAAAAGAGATGCATTCTTTGAATTAATGCAATGATAGTTACAAATGTTATTTTAAATCTCACCATCCATGTTTCGAATTAAAGGCCAAGATTCAAAAGTTTTGGTACCCATAGGTCTCTCTTAAAAATATCAAGTGCTATCTTCTTATCCCAAACATAATTATTTTTTTATTTTAGTTAAGTCATCAAATTTATATAAAATAACTTCATAATCCTAATATTATTATGGCATCATTTAAATGTTTTTCTAGTCTGTGTCCATTTTTGTTGGTTCAAAATTCCATTTTAGTGAGTGCCAGCATTTGTGAATTATGTTTGTTTATTTTCTTTCTTAACTAGATCATACAAGTTACATTTGTTTTTTTATTGTTTTACAAGGAATGCTCTTAAAATACGTGGGATATAAGATGTGTGAAGGATTGATTAGCTGGTTGTGAAAGAACATTATTTATGATCAGTCAGAAAGGAAAAATGTGATCAAATAGATGAGTGCTAACACATTAAGAAATAAGTTAAAAAGTGATTTTATTTAGAATAAATTGGGAGTCACGACATTAGAAGATAAGATAAAAGAAAATCATCTTAGATGGTTTAGACATATCTATACTTGTAAATACATCTGTAAGGAAAGAATTAATCAATAATATAGGTGAGATTGAAAGAAGTAGAGAAAGAAGAAAAATCAAGTGGTTAGAATTAGCGAAAAAGGTTATGAAAGTATAAGATTTTACACAATCTAGCTATGGATAAAAGAAATTAATAGAATGAAAGAATTCATTTAGTCGACCTCATATAGTGGGATAAAGGCATTGTTTATTGTGCTTGGAAATATAGAACCAGCTTTGTAATGCAGCCTAATATTAGATGCTGCATTGAATGCCTTGCTTATTCAAAATATAATCTTCTTATGCTGGCCTTTGAGCCAATTTTTGTCCATGGATGTGTGCTTGTATTTGACTTTCTCTCAAAAATACATAATCTTGCCACAGCATATGATATACCCAGTAATATTAGCACCTAATAATATGTCCAATGATATTTTCTGTGAAATTTTACCTTGGGAGTAACTCTGTTCGTTTCATGTAGTCCAGGTGGCTAAGATCATTGAGGTTGCACCTATTCGAGTTTATGAAGTTGCTACGTTCTATTCTATGTTCAATAGAACAAAGGTTATCACTTTGTTAACCTTGGACCATCAACTCCATTAGTGCTATTTGTTTTGCGTTTCTTCTAATAGTTATTATGCAATGCAGGTTGGCAAATACCATTTACTGGTGTGTGGCACAACACCATGTATGATTCGTGGTTCACGTGAAATTGAAGAGGCTTTGTTGAAGCACCTAGGTGTAAAGCGCAATGGTATTGTCCTTTCACAACAAAAGCTCTCATTGCTCAATTGCCATGACTATCAATGTTTAAGGAGTTTAGAAAGTTATTTTGATATTTTAATAAATCAAACTAGGGCATGGTTGCAATGTGAAATATACATTGATTTGATAGCACGATTGAAGGAGGTATATGCTTATATGCACATACCGATGCAAAGGGAAAGATAAGACTATCAACTGATATCAAGATTACTTTTGGTTGCCAATTGTAGGGCTTAGTAAATATAGTCATTCTAACAATACATTTGTGTTGTCTAGTAATGATTGATCATATGTACGGAATCTGTGTGCTATTGAAGATATTATTACTAAGGGCATGTTCTAAGTTGGAAAATTATATTTGACCTATATTCAGATTGACAATGTAACTTTCAATATCTCATTTAATCTATGGATTTCGGGTAGTAATTGCTGAATCATTATTCTAGAAAAATAATTACTTGATTGTTCTATAGGCATCATAGATGACTTGGATTAAATCTGACTGTTAAGACTTTCTTATGATGGCTTCATTTTGACTACCGCATTGAGGCTCATGTTTTATTGAATAAGGTCACTGACCCTGAGTGAAAATGTGAAGCTTCGATGCCAAGGCTAATGCATTATACTGTGAGTTCTTTTTAGCAAAATAAAAAAGTAAAACTATAAAATACCAATATAAAGGTAAATGGATGATACACTCCTTGTGTCGTAAGGTCATCAATCAAATTCACAATGATGTAACACAATCTATAAAGTTTTGTTGTACTCTATTATTTTTATATAAATGTAATGATGTAAATGCAATGCAGTTTTTTCTTAAACATGAATGAACGAAGAAATATGTACAAGAAACAGTTTAATGTTGCAAAAGTAATTGTAATGGGTTTGACCATACTAGGTGGTTTTTCACTTGATTAAGTTTTAGCGAATCTGTTTTGTATAAAGGGATATTATTTTCTACCAATCTTGATTTGATACTCGATATTTTTTTTTCGGGTTATGAATTTTTCTAGTTTTCTGTTTTGAAAATTAGCGTCATCTAATTCCATCCATTTATTTGCAGAAGTGACGAAGGATGGATTATTCTCGGTTGGGGAAATGGAGTGTATGGTTGGACCTCGTTACTCCCATCATGCAAAATTAACCTTTTCAAAATATTCACCAAATTTGTCATTGTTTTATTCAAAAGTAGTAGTTCTATTCTATCAAGATTTCTCATGTGCCTATTATGGTGATTGAACTGTACAGGGTTGTTGTGTAAATGCTCCCATGATCACTGTTGCCGACTACTCGAAGGGTTCCGAAGGATATACATATAACTACTACGTGAGTTCTTAATACCATTCTTGCTATTTAGAAGATAATAGGAATCTGGGGGCAGGTTGACACGTGCTCATGGCAGAAACCTTCGGTTCCCATTTAACAAAAACATTTATTTTTTGATATTTTGTTTCATGATGTAATGAATTATAATGTTGTCCTTCGCACCTTTCCTTCTCAGGAAGATGTCACTCCAAAGCGGGTAGTTGAAATTGTGGAGATGTTGAGAAGGGGAGAGGCTCCTCCGGTATGCCACATAATTGGATACCGTACAGTGTGTTGCTCGTATGTTTGTAAATCAAAGATGCTTCATTTTTCTTTCAAACAGGTGGGGACACAAAATCCATTGCGTATAAAATGCGGGCCAGAAGGAGGGAATACCACTTTGGTTGGTGAACCAAAGCCACCACCATGCCGGGACCTTGACGCCTGTTAGGAAGCAGCAGGTGTTTTCTCTTCACTTTTGCTCATGGCATCCATTAAGCATACATGTTCATCGGCCGAGATAGGCTGGCCAAGAATTCATTTTGATTCATCAGTTATCCTTAAAATGGGAGTCTCATCAAACACTCGCCGTTAATGGAGGCCTCCCAAATAAAACTTCGCCACTGCTTAACATTTAACATTCATGGGTTCTCGCACCATTAGTTTTATTATAATTTAATTATTTTCTGCCCTAGTTGTGGTTGATCTGTGTTCAGGTCTTGACCATCCTTCCTCAGTCCAATGTTTGGCATTTGTACTTGTTTGATCGCTGGACCACGTGATCACTTCGGAAGATTTACTCGTTTGATTGGTTTACCTTACAAAAGACACACGGTCCGTTTCACGTCATGGGTTGCGACTCGCTTCCACCTTGTGTTATGGACGTCAAGCTAGACGAAACTTACCCAAAAAGGGAGTCAACTACGGATTTTGAAGGGAGAACAAAAACCAAGCATTATTTGCGTTGCTCCAATGAGCTTCATTTGAAAATATTTTTCTCAAATGTAAAAATTATTTTCAATGTCATAATAACGTAAATAGATTTTTAAGATCATTTTTTATATTAATCTTATTATAATATTTAATCATATTAATATTAAAAAATATAATTTTAATATTAACATTATTTATTTAAATATTAAAAAACATAATTCAGTTGACACGTTTTTTCGAACAACGTAAATATTGAAAATACAATGATCACATTTGAAAAGAAAATTTTAAAAAACTATTTTTTACTACTTTCAAAATTAAAGAAACTGTTTTCAACGGTTGCTGACGCAAGAGTCATTACAAAGAATCTAAGGTGCCGATTGTGGAGACAAAGACATGAATCCTGACCGACCCTGCTTAAGCCTTAAAGGATCTTCTCTAGGTGACACCAAAAAGGCTGAGGTAGGTATCGAGGGTTAAACTTCTACATGAATAATTAGAAATTAGTAAGTATAACCGAACAAAGTTTAAGATAAACATTTAAAATTTCGTCGTAAGGATCCTTAGTGCCTTTCACTTCCAAGAAAAAAACATAAGAAAGCAAAATGACTTCATTTGGTAACAACTTTTTTAACTTCAAGTAAAAAAATACTTCTAGTATTAAATAAGGAAAAATAAATACACTTTGAAAATAAAATAAAATTACTTTAAAAATCTTTCGCGCCATCATTACATTAAGAATAATTTTCAATTACGATAAGAGTTATTCTTCCCCAAGACAAGCTACGCACACGTATTAGACTAAAGAAATAAATATTACATACTTGTTCTTCTGGACTCCTGCAGAAAACATTCTTCTTGCCCATCATTTATATAGACGGGGGCGCAAGCAAGGCACGAGAGGTAGATAAGGAACTGCCACAACATACAGAAAGTAAACTTGACAGAACTGTATCTTACAATGAGATGACAATTCCATATGCTACTTGTGATGAAATTAACAAATTTACAGCACTACAAATAAAATAGAACAGTTGAGGAGAATTGTCATATGCCCCGAATCGAAACAGAAAGCCTTTCCTTAAACTGAAATGACGACTTACCTGAAACCATTCAGCCCGTCGTCAATCGATTTGCCATCTGACAGATGACTTGAATCGGTGGAAGGCGTCCAAAAAACCCATACTGGGAGGGTTCCAGTATGTTGAATGACCAACACGCTGAATGAATTTAGAATCTTTAACGCTCCGATATGGGAGGCAAAGGAGTTGAACTACATTTAATCTGTTCTTGGACGGTTAGGGCCACTTTTTGGGGTGTGATACAATGGCAACATTGAACGAGAACCATGTTTCCTCTTACCATAACAGCGCCGAAAAAACAGCAGCATAATAAACAACGTGACAATGGGAATCACCCACCTATTCCATTTGTGAGAGAAGGAAGGGGTGAAATCAGTGCACGAAACAGCTATACATTATAAGATAAATGATGAAGGGAGGCACATCAAGCATGGCAACGTACACAATAAACGGAAAATTACATAATGGCTAAATGAAATGCCTAATTTCAAAAAAATTGATACATACAAAGGGACTTTCAGAAAAGCAATTTCAAATACATTTTTTGAAAAGCAGTAAGCAAACTATTTGTAATTTTGAACTAGAAATTTTGACAAAAATCTATAAAATATACATTTTCTGAAAACTAGTTTTTCATGATAAATTTCAATTAAAAATTATTCTTAAACACAGCCTAAGTTCGTTTTCAAAAAAAGGCCTAAAATGATTAATTATAAAGTAACAATCTGAAATGATCATGCATACTATAGAGTTCCATCTACAAACAAGAGAAATTGGAGCACCAGCCCAAGAAAACTAAGAATTGACTAATTCAATTTTTAACGATTGTAGGATTGTACACTTCTGAAAATCAGTCCATAAATTAACATTAAGTCCAACAAGCATACCTGGTTACACCCAACAGAAGTAAAACCCAGACAATGCGATGGAAATTAATATGTAGCCGTTACTACAGATGGAGGGCTGCTTACCTGTCTAGATCAAGAAAAGGGTTATAAACTACAGCTTCCCAAGTAGAAACAACGACATTCCAGCCAGGACTGTAGTAGAGTGATTCTGCTGACCAAAACATCCTTGTATACGTCTCCAAGAATATGAAAAGAATCCAGGCACCAATCTCAAGTAAAATAAACTTTAAGATGAAGCGCCCAACCACAACCATTATTAGAGAAAAGACAACTAGCCAATTGAAGAGTCGTTGATTGTAATCTTTGATGAAAACTGTTCGAGCCTTGATAAGCATCTGGAACCACATTCCGTTTTGCATTGAGAGCAGTTAGGAAGTATGAAAGAAATTAATATTGCATCAGTTGACAATCATGATAAAACACCTAGCATCTTGTTCGATTCTATCCGTATTACAGGAACTTGACAAGCATATCATCAATTTCATTTTAAGCATTTCAAATTTTCATACATTAAAAAACAATTCAAGCAAGAAGCAATAATATCTAGAAGTTTAGCTCAACAGTCATATATGTAAGCTACACTTGGTACACAATGTTGAGACGAATAATTTCACAACGGAAATAGTACTGATTTCAATGTAGTTTATAACATAGTTGAAAATCCTCTAACTACTCAGCTAGATTTTGTTGAAATATGTCCTTTTTACTTGGTATTAGATTAGGTTGTGCATTCTATTCGTTAGCCATGCGTAAGCCTAGGCTCCAAACGGAAATAGTACTGGTGTTAATGAAAGACCTAGAGCCACACGTATGGGTGAATGTTGGGACAAATAGTCCCACATCGGAAATAGTATCGATGTCTAACTTATAATATAATTGAAAATCCTCAAACTACTCAGTTGAGTTTTATTAGAATATAAGACCTTTCTACTCACAATAATATAGATGGAATGAAGATTCCTAAATTTTCATTTCTTTACAATTCCTTTTCCAACTAAAATGTAAACACGTTTAAAACAAGATTTAAATATGGAGTTTACATTGCCATAAGCATGAAATACATGAAGATATCATAAGCAATTATATATAAGGACGAAAACTATATGCATTACTATCAATTCTCTAGCATAATATAAATTCTTTTTTTAGAGGTGCACTAAGATATGATACATTAACATTCGTGATATAATATATTAACATTTGTAATACAATGTATTAACATTTGTGATATGATCCTCTTAAAATGACATAGCATGACATAACATCATATGGCAAATGATATGGTTTAATGAATCATAATATGAGGCTAACCAAGCATCATAATAGTAAATGTATAATGTGTGGGCTTGAACCGATCAATAAACATCTATCAAATGATGGAAAAACATGAAAATACATAGTGTATTGATGCATAGATCGGGCTTAGTAATAAACAAAAGGGGTCAGTATATAGAAAGAAACAAAAGAAACAACACAAACCTTTTTCATCCTCTGCTCATAGCTAGATTTTGATGGTCCAACACACTCAACTTCAAAGCTCTGATTGCATTGACTAAAACCAGCATTAAATTTTGCCATTGATGGTAGTCGAAGTACTTGAAGCTGGTCCATATTATCCTCACATTGTATGTATAAAGCCTCACATAGCTTGGATGATTGATATTGATTTGCCATAATAATATTTTTGAAAGTCTAGTAAGAAGTGAGGGAGGGGAAGCAATTGTTAAAATAAACATGAATATGTGGTGCAAGATATGTCTAGTGGAACTATAGCAATTTGTGATGCAATTTCTTATAAGACAACTAATTATAGTGACAATTACAACATAAACATAAATATAAACATAGCAGTAGTAAAAATAATAGCAGCCATAGTGTTCAACTTTGATACGTTTTGAAAAATTCAGCAACACACTTCACTTTTCCAAATGAGCACGTATGACAAAGTAAATGTTGGCCTAGATGATGCTGACTTATTGTCAACAAAAATGAAACTCTTTTGCATGTGAGGAGTGCATGTCAGACAAAATATTGGCTGTCGGTCTGACAAGGCTGAAATTTTGACACTTGCAGTTTGTGATTTCTTTATCCACTTTTCACATTTTCTTCCAAGCCCTTTTAAATCCCATCCTCTTCCTCTCTTCACCAGCAACTAGGCTGCACCCAACAACAAGGTTTCCAACCACTCTTCCAGCAACAAACGATATGCTACACCAAGAATCCACCAAGAAAGAGCCACCTTATCTTAATCTATCCAACATCTAACATAGAATAAGTTTCTTGGGTTGTTTTTAATTGTGTCAGCATACAGTTTTATACTTTGATGTAGTTCTTAACATAAAACCTAATTAACTTCGTTAGATTTAGCCATGTTTGATCAGATCTAGTGATCTCATTAGAAGTGGCCATTTATTTTAGATCTAGCAAAGAACCATGTAGATTGCATAATTTTTTTAGCACTTTTTCCATGACATTTTAAAGCTTTCTGTATTACTAAATTAATATCTCTATACTTATTTTTTAAAGAAAATTGTAGTAGGGAAAAATTAAATAACACAGAAACAACAAAAATTACGACTAGCAGGATGGTTCTATAAAAAAGAACAAAGAAGTTCCAAGAAGGAACAACAAAAACAAAAAAGAGAAACACAAAGAAGGAAAAAAATATGGCACAAAAATCAAGAACTTCCCCTGGTCAACCAATGCTGTCAAGCCTTCCACGATATTTCTGCTTGCAGTACCCCGACATATCATAAAAGGCATTTTCAATCCCCAAAAGTTATGCTTTGCAGCAGAAGGCCCTTCAGTTTTTTTCACACCACCTTGCCCACCAAAAAGCCAAAGAAAGGGTGGAACAAGTAACTTTTCCTTGCACCAACCCTTCCAGAATTCTCCCATACATCCCAAAAACCCATCCAGGAATTGATGTGGACCTACTCATAGCCAAAACAACATTTAGACCACCAATGTTCCATGTCCTTACGAGCAAAGAAGTGTCAATCCTGGTTGAAATTGGCATGATTGGGAATGTTGGTAAATGTTAGTGATCAATATTGGTTGAGTAGAGGGATAACATACTCCACTGGTTAGAGGATTCCAATGGTCGGCAAGACTGACAACACATGGGATAAGGGGCGGCTATATCTAATGTTTTAAAATTATTTATTGAAAGGTAAATCTGTTTAGGCATATGGGCATGCAACAGATGAACATGCATACCTTTTCTATATCATCTTCAAGTTTAATGACAGTCTGTCTTGCATGTTGACGGCCAAAATGCTGTTCCTTAAAGACCTTTAGTGCATCAGTTTTAGAATGAGTATGTGCTTGTTGCAATTTATCTTCTGAAAGTGGCAGGACCACATTGTCCATCTTTTGGGAATATATCATCAAGCAACGTTCAATAATACCTTTATTGAACACTTCAACAAGAGAACCTGTAGATGGAATTTCCCCTTTGTTTAAGGCTTGAAGAATCTGCACGGTGATTGAAAGATGGAAAATAATATAATAGAAACCCAATAAGATGGTAACTACAAATTCTAGATGAATCTGAAACACATTAAAAATCTCTTCTGAAACACATTAAAAATCTCTTCTGAAACACACAAACTGCCTATAAGGTTATTCAAAAAGATACTAAAATCAAATATCAAAGAATAACAATAAGAATGCACCTGCTCCATGAAGGATACGAACTCCTTTCCATTCAGAGATTTACCCTGAACAATTTTTGGACGAATGATGGATGCAACAAGCTTTTTCAACTTTTCCCTTTTATTTATATAAGCAGGGTCCAGATCATTGTCTCCTAAATCACAAAGTTTGGTCCTTTGTAGGTGGGGCTGCCAAAATATTATTAGTGCCACAGTCCGAAACTGCATATATTTTTCAACTAGTATAATAAAAAAAATTTGATGACTGTCATTTTAAGAAACATGCACACAGCACCTGATATAAAACATTGTGTTTGTTAGTGTTATGCTAAGGTTATTGTTTCTTAATAGTGAATTATTGAATAATAGAATCACATTATAATTTGTACACCCTATCTGACTACATCAGCAATCTTCAAGAATGGCATGGCAACCAGGTAGGATATCTACCTCATCAGTCTAGCTTTGTTCAAAGTGTGGTGAAAGCTTTCTGTGGGAGGGGAAATTTAATGCAATTTTCCTTTTTTCAATCCTCTGATTGATCACTTCAATCAATCATCCTATATTGAAGGAATTTAACTTTGATTTTGTATTGAACTTTGATAAGTTGAAAAATGTGTCAGTAAAATTTCGTAACGTAAAATCCATGACAATGGAATATGGTAAAAAATCACCTTTTGTGGTTATTTTGACAATTAAAAAAACTGACATATCAACAAAATTTTGCAAAATTTGTCAATGTCTAATTCCATGCCTTTACTCTGGTTAAAACTTATTTCCAATAAGGTTTTGACTAAGCCCTTCAAAAAAATAATGAAAATAAGAATACCAGTACAATTTGAAAGCTTAATGCATGGAAAATGTCATCATCTTTCATGCCTCTGTATTTGACTATTTCTCTTAATATAATCGTTAAGTAGTTTCCTTTATTATATTATAATTTAATGTGAAGAAGCTCAATTAGACATTAAATGCATGGATAAGCTTTAATATTAAAGTTGCTATTTTAGATAAATTTTTTAATAGAGAAGTATGAGGTTTATTTTGTTAACTTCCATTTCAACTATGATTTGTCTTAGTACATCAAAACTAAAAACGGGCAAACAGAGTCTACAGGCTCTCATCAATGCACAATTTAGAGAGAATTGTATGCAACTTTACCACCATTTCAAGAATGTTGTATTCGAACATCAAAGGCCACATGAGTAAAATTTGATTACATAAAACATTTGGATGCACTATGCACATATGCCTTATAAAAAGGAACATGTCAAAGACATGCACTCTGCACCATTGGGGATAGAGACCTGGTTTAAATGTTGGATTTCAAAAAGCTGAAAATCAGACATGATCTTGATAATTGAAATGTAAAACAGTCGATCAAATTTCATCAAGATACATCAATATTTGTCATTGAGCTCATATCTTCATTCATGGCACCACAGACACCAGTTTAAGCAAAAATTTGGAAGAACAAAAAATGATTTACTAATGTATTCATTGTGTGGAAAAGAGATGAAAATTTTCTCCTTGTCCATCAGAAGGCTCAAAAAACCAAAGTAAGATAAGGTTGCCAGATAGGTTTAGAATAAAACCAAGGAACTTCAAAGTCAAACTACTTAACAAAATGGCCTAGAAACTGCAACATCACAACTGAGAGTAATGTCACATTGCTAAAAATGACAATTTGCAACAGCATACCTGTGGCAAGCTAAAGGATGTGCTATTGCCAGCCATAACAGCCAAGGACTTCCGTATCTCGTTTACCTTTTCATGATTAAAATAGAAGCACAATTTATGTCAGTACTACTCCATTATGGTGGAGGTAGAATCATAGAAAGCAACATGTACCTGATCAATATTTTTGTCCCCTGCATTAACCATCAAATGTATCATGATATGTTTCAAGGGAAGAAACAAAAAAGGTTATATTAAATTAATTGTGACTTTATGGTTCTCATAAATGTATGTTAATCTTTTAACGAGTATCAAAGCATTTAGAATTTGATCATCAATTAAAAATATACAATGATGAGATTTAATATAGTAGAATTGCCAACCGGTAGTTTCTTTTTTGAAAAAATTGGAAGTTATTTCTTTCTGAGATAAAACATCAATATCATACAATTTTGTATAAATTAAGTTACTAACCTCTGTCATTAGGAACCTGCAGTAGAGCTTCATGAACCATCTCTTCAACAGATTTTCCTTCTGAATTGATAATCAACAGTATCAAATCCACATTAGGGTGAGTGAGAAATACAGACATAACTTTTCTCAAGAAGAGAAGATGAAAACATAAATCCTTCATTTGGTTATGCAGCATGATATATGAATAAGGTGAATAAAAATTTCATTTATAACAATATTTTCTAAATGATTAACTTCCAAGAATCTTACGGAGGAAGTCACGCTGGATAAGCCATAATAGCTTGGCAGGTTCAAATGCAACATCTTCTCCCTGCCCAAAGCACAGATTAAATACAAAAAAACGAACTTCTTCATTAGAATATTATATCATAAATAAATCCTTCCCGATGATATACCTTAACTCTATCCATCCATGTATATTGAGAAACAAAGGAACAGTTTGTTTGAGAAATTTAAAACATAGAAACAAGTTAGATTGAAAATGGGAATATATAAAACAGATTGCTAAACAAACAATAAAGAACAATGTAGTTATTGCAATAACCTGCCATAAAATTCATCTGCAAGCTCAACCGCAAATGACAAACGGGATATATCGGCTTCACGTATCTATGACACATTTATACACCATAAAGTCAGTAAAGGCAGAAACTGCACCAACGGCTGAATCCTTGCAACTCATACAATTCCATTCAAGCTTATAAATGCCAAATGATGGCAAAGATAAAAGATGAGATAGAAGAGATCATTTATTCACAAACTGTGTAATATATAGTGATAAGAAATTATAACTAGATGGCAGGTTGGTTCCTTTACAAACCGTTTCTGGCAGATTGTAAATGAGAACAGAACTTGTAACTGTTGCCAATGCAAAGATCCTGATAAATGATGAGCAAAAATTAGTTAGGAGCATGATGATAGAGTCACCGGATTCAAAATTTCAGATACAACACCTATCATCATAAACGTTTGACTTTCCAATACTTTCAAAACCCTCTGTGTCTAAAAACAAAACAGAAGTTTTTATTCCATCAATGTCCATTTCTATTGGAGTGCCCCAAACCCATATACCTGCAATACATGCAACTCAGCAGAGAAAGTGAGATGAGAAAATTCATGTGCAAACGACTTAAAATTCCAAGAAGCATATAGTTAAGTCATTCCTTGACCTTTTGTTTTTGTATCTCGCATGTGTCCAACTCCAAAACCTATAAACAATCATCATATGCATAGAATGAAATATATAAAACTCAAGTGGTTCTATTTAAAATCTGGAAAACTCAAAGCAGCAGTAAAGGCATCACCTTCATTACATGACAGAGACAGAAGTTGGTTAAGGAGAAAAGACTTGCCAGAACGGTATGGACCAATTACCTGGTATAAACAAATTTTGACAAAACGATGAACAAATTTAAAATCCCCATAAACCTAGTCATAACAGTTTCAAAAAAAATAAACCTTATTGTATATAGAATTATCATTGAAACAATGATATGGACAATGTGATTTGGATCAGATTAACAGAAATGTGTTTGATACTTCTTGGCAGTAAAGAGAACAATGCTGAATGGAATAAAATCAACCATGCATATCATAATTGCAAAGCAAATACTATATAATGACAATATTGGTTATGCTGATTAAAAGACAACAATACTTGTTTACAGATTTAGTCTTCCTACATTCAATAATTTGTCCCTTAAGTGATATTGGATCAATTTGAAACTAATGCTTGTGCACATTATTTTTATTCTATGCCACTGGTGCCCAATCTGTTCATCTGCATGTACAGCTGACTCTATTTACTGAGGTCTTGTGGGGAATTCAAATAGATCGTGCACCTTGGCATCAGAACATATACCATACCACATAAACGGGATCAAGGTGTTTTAATGGATTTTTTTTTGAATAACTCTTCTTCTCTTCTGTTCACTTATGAGATGTTACAGGCGAATGTGCTGGTAATCATGATGTGATAAACAAATCAGCAATCTTCTAGTAATTGAAAAATCTCTTGTTCTTGCTGTCAACTTGTCTTGCATTTTCCTTTACTTCTTTTTTCTAGGAAGGGTAAGCATGAATTCATTAAAATAAGTTTGAACAGACAAGTACATAGTCTGAACAAGCAGTTCAATCAGAAAAAAAATGACGTTAAAGAATTAGAACTTGTTAATAGGTTAACAACCTTACAACATACAAGCACAGCCAAATATCCTTCTCAGGGCTAGATTTCCCTTGAAATAGGACGTTATTCAGTGAAGCCAGGTAGAAACCAAAAGATTGAATGAGCCATCATTAAGATCTATAGGTTGAGTGATCTTACCCTTGAACAAAGGAGAAATGATATCTCAAATCCACCTACAGAGCACGAAGACCTCTTGAGGACACTATGCTGCACTTTTGATGTAGTGGTAACATTCAATCCTATCAAGTAGTATCAGAATTAGAGGTCACAGATTCGAGTTTCAGCATGCACATGCTAGGAAATTGTTGGGTAACTATGGCGAGAGGTTAATGATACTGAAGGTTATGATGAGTCAAGTCATAGTCAATCATGATAAGAAGTTAATTATACTAAAGGCCAGAATGGGCTAAATCATCGGCCTAATAATTGCCCACTCATGGCAAAGGTCGTAAATGGCAAAGGCCAGGTTGGAGTCAAGTCATACCCGAAGTGGTGAGCCAAGTTATACTTGAATAGTTGTGTGATGTGATTGACTAAACTACTTAAAAGGACTATGTTAAGTCTTCACTATCAACTCGAGTTTTTGACGTAGTGTCAGCACTCAATCTTAAAAAGAGAAGATGTTTGTTTGCTCAACATCTACATGGCTTGGAAAGCATAAAAGTCATGCTTCAGAGTGAGGAGACAACATCAAATAAACTTGAAATAGGGGCAAATCAT
Organism: Amphibolis antarctica; assembly: GCA_024699675.1. Taxonomy (NCBI): domain Eukaryota; kingdom Viridiplantae; phylum Streptophyta; class Magnoliopsida; order Alismatales; family Cymodoceaceae; genus Amphibolis; species Amphibolis antarctica. Next base: position 27,050 of record JAMKPZ010003536.1, read on the forward strand.
TACAATCTCCAGGAGCTTGATGACAGAAATTGCAAGACAGGTCCATGTTTCCCACTCACCCAAGTAGACTTTAGTAACAGCACATTTTGCAGGAGTAGCTACATGATCATCTACTTGCTCAACCATACTAACTAAAAAGGATCCCAACCTGGCCTGAACTCCAAATAGACTCATAACAGGCATTGACCATGAAATTTCCTGCAGATCTGGATTAATTTCCTGCATATCTGGATTTCCAAGTCATGAGTGATGAGATCTTTCTCCATAACTAGAGCCAATGTTGAGTTTTTGACAAGGATGAACCTCTGCAATTAAAATATCATGTCCACAACCTCAGTCTAGATGCATAACCTCATGACCAAGATACCTCTTGTAAGTTTGAGGTCCCTAGACCAGGAATCATTGCTGAAGTTAACCACTTCCCCAACTGTAGCAAGTTGATCCCTGGTAAACACAGATTTTATTGCTCACGCATGTTAAGATAATACTCCTTAGGGATTATATTTTATGAGTTATGTTTTGATGATGTCAAAAAGTGTTGTAAAGTTAGAGGTGTATAAGAATTAGATGAAGACATGAAGAAAGATTCGAAGGAAAGATTTGAAGAAAGACTTCAAGGCATGAAGACGTGAGGAGACATGAAGACATGAAAAGCAAAACAAGATATAAAGTCAAAGGGTAAAGTCAAGATGCAAGACAAGAAACACTCAAGCCTTCATGAAAAGACAAGATGCATCAATCATGTGAGTGTGATTTCATTACTCTTACTCTATGAACATGCTAGTTCTAGGGCATACATTCCTTCACCACATTATAGGATACACACTCAACACAATTAAGCATACCTAGAATTTTCCAGAGAAAAACGGAATTCTGATCCAGAAAAAAGGAATTCCATTTCACTAGAGAACCTAACTTCATCCGGTAAACCCAATACTTTCAACTAGGTAAACCGATTTTTTATCTGGTAAACCTGACCTCCTACACCAGGAAAACCAAAAATATGTTTGGTAAAATCGTTCATTATTGAACATTACACTTAGCAATTATTTTGCATTTCCAAAATAATTCAAATTTCCATTTTCCCAAAACGGAATTTTGATTATTACTGGAACCAAGTCCAGTACGTTTCAGAATAACGTTTCATCCAAAACGGAATTCCATTTTTAACATTTCTTTATCTAGTGCATTTCAGAATATCCAATGAAATTTCAAACTAGGAGAGCTTAACCTTAACAAATATGACCATTGGATAAAATGGAATAACAAACTGAAATTCATTATTCCGTTCTAGGCGAAAATATAGTTGTTGATCACATTTCTTACTCTATAAATAAAGCCTTTAATCCAACCTAAATGACACCTTTTTTGCACACTAAGCTTTCATACGACCTAAAGGCTTTCAATCCTCACAGTTGGGCTCATTAAAGATCATCTGGTAGCTCTTGTTGGTGTATTTAGCTTATTAAAGCCCACCTTTAGCATTCTTATTTGCAAGAGTAATTCAGTAAGTGCTTAACTGGTTTTATGCTGTATTTGTTCATGACCTTTGTGGACTTGAAATTTCACCATAAAACTAAAATGGTGCACTCCTAGTGATTAAAAGTAGTCGGTTGAAGAGTTTTACAATAAATTCTTGTTAATTGAAATGCTTAACCTTAAACACTGATGTATAGTTGATTGAAGAGTATGACTACAAACTCTCGAGTGCAGTTAATTAAGTGTTCGATCTGAAGCACTTATTGTAACTTTAATTAATAGTGAATTAGTGTAAGCTTAAGCTAATATAACTTAGAGGTGGATGTACCTAGTTGAGAAACCACCTAAAAATCCTCTTATGCATTTTGTTTTCTGTTGCTTATATTTTGATTGTGTAATTATTTGTTAAAAATCATTTAAATCACAAATACACGCTATTCATAAGAGGATTTTTAATGGCTCTAGTGGCTCAAATCGGTCCTTTCAATGTAGATCATTTGAGCACCACCAAATCCTCCCAGAAATTAATAGAGGACCCATCCCAAATAATAAAGGAAACCTCACAATAGACTTATGGAAGTCACTCTTTGCCAAAATTGAGAGTCAACCCTCCTTACATGGGGTAGTAAAACATCATTGGGGAGAATCATATTTACCGCTAATCACTTACATCCATGGAGCATACTCCCCTGATTTCCATTATCCTAGTCATTACATAAAAGAGAGTTACTGAAAGACCATGCAGATATGATACCCAGCCTTCATCCTGCTTTGGCATGCAGACATCTTCTCGTTTCATTGCTGCCATAACCAGCCCCTGAACTTTTTCTGATGTATTCAATGCACCTACCAGAAGAGCAAAGATGGACATGAGAAATATAGGGAAATTGCACAAAACACCCTTTAAGAGAACTAACCACCCTCTTAGCTAAGATAATTCCTCTTTCATCCCTCCAGCCTTGTACATTATCAATGAGAAATCTCCAACCAGCCCTATGAGGTGTCTTCAATAGTTAATGACAAAAGAGGTACCAATTATGACACTTGAGCTTTCTCCACCTTGCAGTGAAATGCCTGTGCTGGACCTTTAGCTAGACTCTCATCCACATTAACTCCCGTATTTGATCTCTTGGTGTAGTTTATCGTCAGGCCAGAGCATGTCCAAAAGAAGCAAAAGAATTTGCAGTCTGTGGAATTGTTCCACAGTAACACTCTAAAGGAGTCATCCGTGTACTGTAAAACAGAAATCCTCATCATTATCTCTGATCTTCCAGCCATCTAACCAATCATTGGTCACAGCCCCATACATGTGAAGACCAGAGCATTCACAACCAAGTTCAAAGCATAAACAGGATCGTCTTGCCTATTCCTTGACCAAAGGTGAACAAAATCTCAATCCCCAACTAGAACAGATCTTTTGGCTGAAGAAAGGATTTTCTTTATCAAAGCAATCCATTTCTAGGTTGCTGATTAGGAGAGGAAAACGAATTGTATATTCATTACAAGGGTGATTACATATTTACAAGGACAGCCCTAAGCCTTTAACTCTAATACATGGATATTCATATAATACAGTCCGCATGGCACTGATAACTAATAACTTATATAATACTCCCCCTTTGAAAGTGGGTCTAGTCCCAAATTGATTATGATTTTTATACTTGTTCTTGTAGCCTCTACATAGAGGCCATATGTTGACTTAATAAAGACATGACACATTACTTTGTAACAAATCTAAGAAACCTCACTTTAAAAGACCAAACTGATAAGGAGGAGAGCTTGTTTTATTTCATTTCAAATCCACTTCGGCATCTCATATTATTGATGTGGGACTATTAATCAGATAACCAATAGTTTGCATCATTCCCACCACACTTCCTACATTGGCATCCTCATCAGTAGCACACATTGAACGTTTAGGCACCCCTTCGGCCCTCAAGTCTCCCCTTCCTACAGGTATGCCCTCAATGGTCTACTTGAGTGTTTAGGTACCACTTTAATTCTCAGGTCACCCCTTCTGAAACTTGATTTGGAATGTACTGGTTTTAATACCACTTGTAACAAATCTAAAATAACTCACCACAAAAGACCAACATATTAAGGGAGAGAGCTCATTCCATTTCAAATCCACTTTGGTATCCCATACTACTGATATGGAACTATTGGTCCCAAACCCAATAGTCTACATCATTCCCACCATGCTTCCTACACAAGCATCTCCATCAATGGCCCATGCTAGGCATTTAAGTGCCCCTTCAACAACTAGGTCACCCCTTCCAACAAGTAAACCCTCGATCATTTACTCTAAACGTTTAAGCACCACTTCAATCCTCAAGTTGGTCCTTTGGAGACCCAATTCAAAATGTACTAGCTTTGATATCATTTATAATATATTTGAAAGAACTCACCTTAAAAGACCCACTTAATAGAGGAGAGAGTCCATTCCATTTCAAGTGCACTTCAATGTCTCATACTACTAATGTGAGACTATTAGTCCCATACCTAATAGTTCGTATCATTTCATCACACTCCCAACATTGACGTTGAAAGGAAGGATCTGAGAATCAAAGTGGCACTTAAACACTTAGAGTAAACCACAAAGGGCTTACCTATTGGAAAGGGCGACTTGAGAGACCAAAGGGGTGCCTAAATGCCTAGCATAAGCCATCGATGAGGACACCAATGTAGGAAGAGTGATGAAAATGATGCAAACTATTGGGTATGGGAGCAATAGTCCTACATCTATGGTATGGGATGTCAAGGTAGACTTGAGATGGAATGACCTCTCCCCCTTACCACACCAGTCCTTTGGAGTGAGTTCTCCTAGATCTATTACATATTATTGCATGACAACATAATACCAAAGTGTTATTCTAAATCCCAACCATTACCGTCATCACCTTCTCTCCTCCTCCACCACTTCCTTCAGGTCTGTTGGCCTTCTCCAGGCCACAATAAAAAAAATTTCAAGCCTTAGGTCTGTCCTGCCGGCTCCTCCTGGGCTGGCAGCACAACTGCAGCCCTCTTCAGGGTTGCAGAAATTTTTTCCAGCTGCTGCTCAACACTATAGGCTGCCAGCAGCAGCAGCCACCACCCACTCCAGCTGCAGCTCCTCATCCTTGACATTAACATTCTTCCCTTTTGATAATGAAAGTAGTCAATGTGAAGTCATCAAAGAATTACACCATGTACTATCACATGAAAGGTTTTGTATTTATCTATCTCCTTCAATGCCGAGCATTTTACAATTTTGTGGTTTATGGAGGATTCAAATTTCCGACAATGCAATGTTTACATTAATTGACATTAATTTGATTATGTAAATACTCAACAAAAGGGAAAAGATTCTAGCACAGCCTATATGTAAAAATACAAAGAGATAGTAGAATAACTTTCAAAAAAAGGTTAGACACAGGATTGGTTATTTTGAAAAGTAAAGTATTGCCAGAATTGACAGCATATATACATATGTAGAGGACATTATCTAAGAAGCTTACAGAAACAGCAGCAATTGGGGTTGTAATTCTTTCAATTGCCTTTAGACCTTCTCTGTTGAGACGTAATTTTGTATGCCCAAAATCAGGTTCCACAATTGGAAATCTGCATGTAGGAGGAAAACAATGATGGTTCATGTGTAGAAATAACAAAATTCTGAAGGATGATTCCACAACTAAAACAAATCCAATTGACATTTTTTCCTGTTTTGGCCCCTTGCGGTCTAATTGTTACCCTAAAACCTGGTTTTCAACGCTGATATCATGGAAAAATATTGTATACATTGTAAGAGATTAATGGTATAGAGCTAGAGTTTAAATGCAAAATCAGATGTATTAATCAGATGTTATTGAGGCAGGCAACTAGACACCCAAGCATTTTTTTGGGCAACGCCCAAGGGCATCTAACACCATGTAGGACTTAACCAGATGTTCATTGGATCTAGTTAAGGATCCAAAAACGAGTTAATACCATATAAGGTATTTTTTTAGGATTGTCTAGCAAGGATATTTTATTTTAGTATTGTTTGAACTTTCGACCCCTTGTTTTGTTATTGTTTATTCACTTTTATCACAGGTTGATTAAAGTTGTGACTTTTATACATTGTCTCATTGTTCAAATCAATGGTTGGGTTGAGTTCAACGAGCCTCATAAATGGATTACAATGCTTTTAAATTTATGACCAAGATTTAAATGTTTTGGTACTCATTAGGATACCATAGGTACTCATTTACCCGACACAATAAGTTGGTGGAAGCTTTCACTATCCAATACATTGTGAAAAGGAAAACGGTAAAGTTTGTAAATTATCTATTTTCTAGTGTGCAAAGACTAAAGAAAAACGCCAGAGTTAAATCTAAAGGTACAATGTTGCATTCGAGGAGATGAGAATCCTAATAAAGTGGCACTTGCAAATTTTCTATAGGGATTCCTACCCTCAAATTTGACACTCAACTTTAACAAGAACCAATCTGACAAATGTCCTAGAAAGGGCCAAGCAGGAGATCATTTTTAAAGATCTGGAAGAGGCAAAAGTTATACATGACAAGAAACAATAAAAGGGTAGATGGGCTTAGAAGGGACCAAGGCAAAGAGCCACCCAAGCCTTGGCCACCTTGTAGTGAGGAAAGATATGAACCTTGGAGAGAGGAACAACCCTATGCCTGTATGCTAGAGACCCTTACTTCCATCATTTCACACATTTAAGGATCTCTCGAATAGAGCTACTAAAGGAAATGCAATCCATGGAGCACATGTGGTGGCTGGCCCAAAGCAATTTGAATCCTAATAGGCACAATAATGGAAGATATTTTAAACTCTACAAAACTCCTGGATACAATACCGAAGACTATCAAATATTAAACAATAAAATTGATACTCTCACAAGATGTGAAAGATTAAGGAGTAGATAAGAGGAGGCCCTGAACACACCCCACCCAAGCAAATGAAAGGAGAGCAAACCCAACCTTGATTCAAGAGTGGAGATTGAAACCATTGTTTGAGGACTAATTGAAGGTGGAATTAGCAGGTAACCTGCAAAGTGCATGCCCAAAACATTTACAATGCACAAGTAACCATTTATATGAGCCAACATTTAGATTTCAATATAAATTTCACCAAAGAAGCCTTAGAACGTTTACCAAGCCCAATGACAATGCCTTGATCATTAATTTCAGCAATGAGGTCCTCAACACAACCCACCTAAGCTAATGAAAGGAGAGAAAACCCAACCCTGATCCAAGAGTGGTGATTAAAACCATTGTTAGAGGACCAATTTAAAGTGAAATTAGCAAGTAGCTTGCAAAGTGCACACCTAAAGCATTTACAACACCCAACTAACCATTTATATGAGCCAACATTTAGATTCCAACATAAATTTCACCAAAGAAACCCTAGAAGGTTTACTATTGCCCATGACAATGCCTTGATCATTACTTTCATCCTTTCTAATTTCTTACCAAAGAAAGTATTTCATGGATGACAAGCCTCCTAATGATATAACTTGTTGGGAATGGGCTTCGCAAAGAGAACAAATCCACATTAACTATGCCACAAGTGGTATTTGGAATTTACTTGATAGCTCCAAAGGGGTACATCACATTGCCTATGGCTTTGGGAGAAGGAAAGAGAAAAGCCACTATCAGTCGATCTGAACTTTCTTAACTTAAAAAAAATATTGAATCGAACGATCTATCAATCTACTACCAATCCAAACCAATGGATTGTTTGATCCCTTTCAGTTTCATAAGTTCCACCATTATCGGTACTAGTGATCTCAACAACCGACACGGATCGTTGAAATTTTGACAATCCATGTTGATTTTTTAATCCATGCCTAGGATTATATGATAAGAAACACCTCCACTCCTTCCTAATTGATTTTGTGATGAAATTTCAACAACCATAAAGGAAGCCTAAAAGATAACATGGTCATGCTACTTAACATCAATGAAATAGCCATTGAGGATTAACACTATTGCAAACATTCCCAAGCTAAGATCAAGAGAACAATGTCATTTAACTATGAACCAAGAATGCATGGAAGTCATTGGCAAAATTGAAGAGTTAAATCTACGCATTGTTGAGACTCCCAGGCTTGTAGGATTGAGGTCAATCTTCCTTTGCAAGGCACAATCCAAGTTCACCCTATTATTAACTAACAATCTAAATATATTTGTCTAGTCTAAAGCAAAAATCATAGGGTTCAACCCCAACATTATTGTTCATTGCATCAATATGACTAATTGGTTTTGAGTTAGAATTTTATAGTCATACTTCATCATTAAAGAGGTTTGTCCAAGCATTTATTTACTTAGCACAATATAAAAAGAGGACAATTGGGATCTATTAAGGCCATGGAATGCCAACCATAGGGGATATTATCATCAATCGTATTTTACTAAAACTCAATCACACATAGTTACTTTTCATCACATTGCCTATAGATCCTATCTTAAAGGACAAGTTCATAATTGGACATCTTCTTAATAAGAAAGACATGATATATATCATTCCCAACATGTTAAAGTTGATTGATCTCATCTCATTCCCATATAGGACTAGCCTTTAAAACAAAGATGGTTATCTCAACCATATGATCCCATTTCTAAATATAGGAACCAACTTTGGGAAGGAAGATAGTCATCTCAATGGCACGTTCATCTCATTCCCACATGCAAGGATCAATACTGGGAATGAAATTAATTATCTTAATTGTGCATTCACCCTATTCCCATTTGTAAGGACTAGCCTTGGGATAGCTACCTTGACAAGACATTTGTCAAAGGGGGTTGACACTAGCAACAACCCCTAACTCTTGTGACTAAACTCTCATAAATGCAATGAGACATAATTATAGCAAGCAAAACAAACACCACTAAATAGATATAAAAGAACTACCTTATAAACACCAGACTGGAGTACACCTCTAATGTCAAAGCATGTGATATTGTTCAAATTTCTAATATAAAGGAACAAAAATCATTTTTCTCCCACAACATGCTCTTGTCAAGGGTCCTTTTCTATCAACTTCTCTTCATTTTTGGTGTGGCCTTGCTACAACTCATTTAGTGGTGGCCAATGGTTGCTATTGGAAAAGACCTTGCAATCTTATTTCACATTCTCTCATTCTAGAAGGAAATATCACTCGTAGAATCTTTTCACTTGTTAACAATGAGATACTTGTCCTATGCAAGTTCAACAACCTCACCAATTAAATTTAAGACACTCACAAAACATCTTAAAGGTTGCAAGTTCTTTCCCTTTAATACTCCTCCATGTTGCTTATTGAGCTTCCTCCAACTTCTCCATGTAACTTGCCAATAAGTGTGTCGTGTCTAATGCTTCATTTAGTTGTTGCATTAACAAGCTCGATTAATGGTCACTATTAGCCAAACAACCATATAGCTACTAGATACTGTCATTAGCATCAACATTACAACATGCATCACGTGTTGCATAGGGCTCTTTCATTAACTGACGACAACATCAGCTAGTCCAATATATTTTTTATTATCTTCACAGGAAAAGTAAGAAAATAGCAAGATTGCACCATGTGCACTAATTCATTTAGACTCAAATCCAAGAGCAATACCAAAGTTTTTCAAAAAAGGGTTACTTTGACATAGGTCTGCCTCCAACCTAGATTCAATTTTAAGTTAAATATAGTCTATATCGTGTATACTCCAAGAGTCTAATATAAAACTGCATACAATTTAAAGTTCATAAGACAACATGAGTGTCTTTTAAGGCCCTTATTATGCCTAGCATTGAATAGATTGAGTATTCACCTTATAAATTCTCAAATCAATCATGAATTCTATTTGGCATCTGAATTTGCATCAGAATCAGATTGGACCAAATAAATATTGTTCAAGCTATCATTCTCTTGTTCTTTCAACCCTTCCCAAATTAACATGGCTTGAATTTGGCTTACCACAAAGCAATCTCCAAACCTAGAAAGGATAAGAAGAATCCAATCTTTGGAGATTCCCCACCATGACATCCTCAGTCCATTCCTACATTAAACTCTCTCTTCCATCACAACCTATGTTGTCTTCAACCACTTGCACCTCTATGATGCCCGCCACCTCTAATGAGCCACTAAGAACCTCCAACAAACAAATATCCAACATCTTTTCTGATCATTCTCCCCCTCATGGTGCTACCTCCCACTCCAACATCCGTCTCACTTTACACCTTGGACCTAAAGTCAAACCCTTCCTAGCCACTAAGGCTCATGTTGAACTTGCATCTGAGACCATAACCTCCTTTGGCATATCTCCACAAACCCCACCTCCTTTACCTGGTAGATGAATCCCCGCCCAAAAATAATCTTCCCCAAAATCCACTCTAATCCTCTATAGTGACACAAAAACCACAACACAGATTTTGGTCACCTCAAATGAATATCACCTCCAAACACCACTAAGCCTCAAAAAGGACCAGACAATCCTCTCAAGCATGGCATCACTCCACAAATGTAATGGTGCTCACATGACCTGTGCCCATACTTTTCTCCCAAAATTGGCAGCCACCAACCCATTCCTTCTTTGCCACTCAAACTACTCCATCTTCAAACAAACATTGCATGCCACACCTTCAACCATCACCTACTCCCTTCAAGTCTAATTAGGAAACTAAACCATGAAATTTCCCCAAAGCAATCTTTTAATCACCCATGAGATGCCCCTTCCCCATCTCTTACTCAACCACCATTCAATATCCAAAGATCAACCCATCAGAATGCAACACACCAAGCAATGGAACTAACATTTCCATACCTCCACCTCCACCTCCCAGGTCATCCTACTTCTACAGGATCAACACAGTCCATTGTCATCTCTATCACACCCTTCACAATTTTGTCAAAGCCACCCATCATCGTTCCCCTCCTTTCCAACACTCTAGTTGCAAGCACTAGCACAATGTCCGGATCTATGACAAATTTTTCGGCAAAATGAACCATGAAAACTAGTGACACAATGGCCAAAACCCTAACACTTCAAGCTTTAACTAGGTTTCCACCATTCATGTTGATTTCCCTAAGCTCCATCAGCCACCTCTCCTGATAGACATCAGGATTCAAGTAGAAGTGTATTTTTTTCAAATTCCTATGGCATTTGTGAAGACAAAGAAAAGTGGAAGATTGTTGCAATATAGATGAAATTAAAAGAGCTTTTCAGTTGTAATCATGAAGGAGGGTGAGTCTTGGTGTCCCCTACCATCCTTCTCTATACATTTGTGGACTTATACTGCCAGGAATCAAATGTTTGTTCTCCATGGTCTCGTGGATTGCAAGGGCTACATCCATCCTGTACCACAAAGTTCTCTTCCTATAGAAGCTCTATTAATATGTTAATATGCAATCCTTCCTTTTTCATTAGTTTTAAGATCCTAGCAGAAACTATGGAGTGAGAAAATACAACTTATACAACGGCTGGTGGTTAGTTTTGAAGTTCTTGGCCACGCGGTAGCACCTAGCACTTCCACTTGAATCCGGACATTCAAGAGAAATCTTCCCTCCTTCACCCTGCCCCACAAGCAACATAAAAATAATTGCTCGAGCAACCAATTCAAAGTAGATTAATCGATTAGGAGCTGTGCATCTAGCCGCCTACCCAGGTGACGGCACGTACTTTAAATTTCCAAGCACATTTTCTCAACCAACGGAAGAAGAGAAATATAGCATCAAACCGTTGGACGCTAATTCCTCTATTATTTTTCCCGTATCTCATTGATCACAATACCATACGATAAAAAGAACAAGTAATTGACATGGATGATTCTACCAAGAGGCATTATCAAAATAAAAGAGGCAAAAAGAGAGGGAGCACTTACGCTTGCCTAAGGTTGCCATAGACGGTCGTGGAAGAAGCAACGATCGACATCAACCAGCCAAAAGCCACAAATGCCAACGAGGCCCGAATGAGGGACGACATTTGAATCGGCGGCGACGAACGAGGATGTCCGGATCGACGGCGCATCACGTGGACAGGCGGTTTACGCGGCCGAACCGCCCTGACTACGGGAACAACATGGCGGTGGCCTCCTTTATTCCCGTGATCGCTCCGGCAGGAGAGGAGAAAACCACAGTGGAGCAAATCACGTCAGGTATCCGCCCGCGCGCTTCGGTGGCTTGCGGCTTTGGTTTTTCGATTTTGGGAGGAACGAACAAGGGAGACCTTTCTTTTTCGAGTTGTTTAATTTCGTTATGCTTGGTTAAGCGTTTTTTTGCTGTATTTTTTTTACTGTGTAATATTTATTAAATAATTTTAATATTTTATATTAAAAATTACATCAAATTACTTACCACAAAAATTATATAATTTCTTAAAAAATATAAATCTTATCCTATTTAAATTATACCTCTACAACAAGCTCAAAGATGTCGGCTGGATTCAGATTTTTTTTCTTGTTATTTAAGATTTTGTTTGTTTACTAAATTTTAATTTTAACTTTAGGAGAGATTTATGCCTTTAAAATCTTGGAAAAGAATTTTTTAAAACTTATTAGATTTTTTATGTTTGTATAGCTTAAAAAATGTAAAAATAAATAAATTTTTCATTACCATAACTATAAATTTTTTCACCATTTTCTACTTCACGAGTCAAAGAAATTCTTGAAAAGAAATATAGCATTTACAAAACCACACATTATTTGCTGTATAATGATTTCAATATACCATTTTGCATATTGATATATTGAATTTATAAAAAATCAAAACTTTCCTTATTAACTTAAGTTTTCCTATTAGACTCGGTACAACTAAGAAAATGGTTTAACATGACTTAAATTTTTTTGTTACAACGGTGAACAACACAATTTAATTGTATGAACTTAGGTTAACATAATTGATAATAATTCATTATACAACATAATTTAATTTTTAATTATTTTATATTTTATTAAAAAGTAATATAATTTTTAATATTAAAAAATAAATAAAGGTGAGATTCAAAAATAATGTATTACTTATTAAGAAAATATATTAAATAAATATAAAAATATAAAAATTTATAAAATTATTTTTATGCAAGTGTCGACTTGAAAATATAAAAAAGTTGACTTAAATATAATTTATCAAATCATACCATATCAATCGATAAGATTTGATCAATCATGTCAATCTAGTTTAATATGACCCATTATTTATTTGATAAATATTTATTTAACATGTTATAATTATTTTTTTAAGAAATACCGTTTTCTTATGATCACCAGAATAATTAACCGAAAAAAAAATATCGACGATGGAGATTGAATCTTACTTGTATAAAAGCCTTCCGCACGAGGATGTCGTAAACCCTAGTCCTGTTTTGCGGTCTCTGTGCTCCTGCAATGGCCTCGATCGCCGCCGTCCGCCCCCTGGTGAGCGTCCAGCCTCTTGAGGCGGACATGGCCACCGACGCCGCCAACTCCGTCCCTCTCCCCGATGTGCTCAAGTGCCCGATCCGCCCCGACATCGTACGCTTCGTCCATTCGCAGCTCTCGAACAACACCCGCATCCCCTATGCGGTCTCCCGCCGCGCCGGTCACCAGACGTCTGCCGAGTCCTGGGGCACGGGGCGTGCCGTCTCCCGTATCCCTCGCGTCCCTGGCGGCGGGACACACCGCGCCGGTCAAGGAGCCTTCGGAAATATGTGCCGCGGCGGTCGCATGTTTGCACCTACGAAGATCTGGCGCCGCTGGCACAGACGCGTCAATGTCAACCTCCGTCGACATGCCGTCGCCTCAGCCCTTGCCGCGTCCGCCGTTCCATCTCTCGTGCTGGCGCGTGGCCACCGCATCGAATCCGTCCCTGAGCTCCCTCTCGTCGTGTCTGATTCTGCGGAGGCCGTGGAGAAGACCTCTTCTGCACTGAAGATCCTCCGGGAGATCGGTGCCTACCCTGACGCTGAGAAAGCCAAGGATAGTCATTCCATTCGTTGCGGGAAGGGGAAGATGAGGAACCGCCGCTACGTCAATCGCAAGGGTCCCCTCATTGTCTATGGCACGGAGGGCTCAAAGATCGTGAAGGCCTTTCGCAACCTCACAGGTGTTGAGGTTGCTAATGTGGAGCGCCTTAATCTTCTGAAGCTGGCACCAGGTGGCCATCTTGGGAGGTTTATCATCTGGACCAAGTCGGCTTTCGAGAAGCTGGATTCCATCTACGGGACCTACGACAAGGGGACGGAGAAGAAAAAGGGTTACGTGCTCCCAAGGCCAAAAATGAGCAATGCCGATCTTTCCAGGGTGATCAATTCCGACGAGGTTCAATCCGTTGTTAAGCCCATCAAGAAGGAGATCAAGAAGGCGCCCGTCAAGAAGAATCCATTGAAGAGTTTCAACATCATGGTGAAGCTCAACCCCTACGCGCAGACTGCAAGGAGGATGGCGTTGCTTGCAGAGGCGCAGAGGGTCAAGGCGAAGAAGGAGAAACTGGAGAAGAAGAGGAGTAAGCTCAGCAAGGTAAGAGTAGCCCCGCTTCATTCTGTTAATAATAAATTATCCATTCTCCTTCATGGAGAAGTTCTTCTTGACCTTTCCATTTCATTTCTATCGTTCTGTTCCTTAATTTCATGTTTTAATAGACTAAAAATTGATTGGTTTTTCCACTGGATATCTGTGTTGTCACTTTCATTTCTGTATTTCTTTGTGTTGTGATTAGAAACCCTTTCTACCGTTTGCCTTTCAATTCTTTTCACTGCACATGTTTTTTTTCTTCTAGACTTTTTGGTTGATATGATGCGCACTAAGCAGAGTGATGAAAAGCATGATATGTTTGTTTCCAAGTTGAGAGTCATTCTTAGCATATAATCATATATCTGCCATTAGGATTTGAAATGAAACGTTTAAATAACCAATGATGCACCCAATAATTTATCCCTTTTGATCTATACCAAATCCTTGAATTAGTCTATATATTTCTTATTACCAGTGGCCACAAGTCTTCAACCGATAACTTTTCCAGAAAGAATTTTCTCCGTTACTTGTTGTCCATGTGTTGATTAAGAATAGATATATAAGAACGTAGTAAGCGTGATTCGAGTTGTGTTCAGGTTTCAGTAATTCTCAATAAATACAGCAGCAGTTGTTCACTTTTTGTAGATTGTCAACACAGGATTGAACTCTTTTTATGGTGTTATTGTATTACATGAAAATGCAGAAATTTCATTGTGCAAATCTTTGGTAATCTATTTATATTCGCTAATCATTAGTGAGAATTATGTTTCCATCATGGGTCGCTCTCATGCACAGGAAGAAGCTGCTGCAGTTAAAGCGGCGGGGAAGGCGTGGTACAAGACTATGATATCAGATAGCGACTATTCCGAGTTCGAGAACTTCTCCAAGTGGCTTGGTGTAACTCAATAGGTCGGTCCTATTATATCTCCATTTATCGTTTCGTTGTGTTGTCAAGACGCGTGCTGGAAAGGTTTTGTTCGGTCTTTTATTGAGTGCTTCTTTTTATCATATTTCGTGCTACATCTAGAAGGATTTGATGAACCAATTTCTTTGAGCCGCCTTAGATTTCTATCTTTTACCAAGTTCTAAAGACACTATTTGGCCTTCCATGTGATGTGATTTGTTGTGTGAAAATGCTGTTCACGTTTAATCTTAATTTATTAGTGTATCGTTCATCTGTCTCATCATCTTATTGAAATATTCAACTTTGATTCTCGGCTGGATTGCAAGGTGTCGTCGTACATTTTAATTTAGCTTTTCTTGTATGGAGGGTACCTTTATGATTGATTGTGTTTGTATCGTTAATTATTTGCATTGAAATTGCAAAATAACAATAAAATTAATGTTCATATATTATTAGGTTTCATTTATATCATTTTAAACGTTTTAAATGTCTTTGGCGATTGCAGTTGAGATTTTGAGAAAATTGTTTCCAAACTTAATTCAGATATCACGCTAGTAACAGTGATATCACGGTTCGCTATATATAAGTACAGCCTCGAGCTAGAAACCCATAGAAATGACTTGAGTTCCTGTACAAGTACACTCCTATCTTGTAATAAATATCAAAGAAAAAAATTCAGCCACACGGAAGGATGTCACGCAGGAGCATCGAGGAAGGAAGAGAACCTCTCCAAGACGTAGATTGGATCTCCGACCTTGACAGCTTTTGCTTTATCTGTAGAGAATGATTCATCGCACACTAAATTCTGACCGAAGTATACCTGCAAAATCCCACAACCACCTCTCAACAGGTCTGAAACAAGTGTGCCTGCTTACTTAAAAACAAGATACAAACTACACGGTGTAGGGTTCTTTGTGTCTCTACTAGTTCATGGTCACGATGTTTCGTCGTTTAGGACGGAAAGTCGTTGTTCCTCCTAGGACCGCGAAGTCCAAATCGATGGGATCAAAGTGATCCATTTCAATGCGATCTTATTGATACGCATCAGTTCCAATCGGCATCATCATGAATTTACCTTTCCATTTTTGTCCTTGTTGCGCAAAGCTTTGTCTGAACGGAAATTTATCAGTGTTCTGGTTGGCTCGTCACCTGCTTTTCCAGTCTCCTGATTAATTGTGGTTACCTGAAAAAGTGAATTTGTCAAGGGATTTATGATGTAGTACACTAGTACTACAGTAGTGACTATAGCTGAAGTATTTCGGTAAACATACGTTTACACCAAATGTCAACCCTAAATCATACCTTTTTACATTAATTATAGACAAATTGAGTAAAGAAATTCAAGGACAAATACGATGTATGTCATTTACTGACAACAAAGTCTAAATTGGTTAAACTAACATCAAAGTTACTTACAAATTAGCGTTATAGAAAGATACCTTACAAACCAAAGGATTTAAACTAACACTAAAGAGATGTTTGGTAACAATTATTTGAACTAACATACAAAAATATGCTAGCGTTTTTTAATAATCATTACCAAACAAATTATTTACATGCTAGTTTATTTTTATACATTAACGTAAAAAAGTTGTAATTTCAACTAACAATGCTGAATAAGAAAAGTTGATTTCTACAACTTTTTTGAAAATAAAAGCTTATTTTCAAATGTTGGATTAAAATAATCATCATTGAACAAGCCCTAAGATTGAATATATGGAGCGTAAGTCTACTAAAGATAGAAATAATGACGTAAACATAAAAAGTAAAAGGTTTTAAGATTCCTAAAAGAAAAACTTAAAATATTTAGGTTCAATAATAAATTATAATTGAGAATTTACAGACATAGAATGAATAATAAATAATATTTAAGTAGAATGAATAAGGTGAAGAAATACCTCAGGAATATTACGTGATAAAAGAGTGTTGTTAAAATGGTTAGATGACATTGGGGTCTTATAAAGTGTTGGGCTGTGATAAGAGAGTATTGTTCAATGAAGAAATTTATAAGACATTTATTCATTCAACTATATTGAATGGTACAAAGTGTTGGGCTGTTAAATCTGAACACATGAAAAAAATCAAGTGTAATAGAAATGAGAATGTTAAGATGGTTAGATAATAATATAAAAATAAGTTATAAGATGATTTCAACTAAAATAAGATAGGGTTGCACCTATTAAGGGTAACATAATAGAAAATCGTATTAGATAATTCCATCATATCAATACAAGGCCCATAATTTATGGGAGAATTAATAAATTTAGGTAAAACTAAAAGAGGTTGAGAAAGGTAAAATATTACTTAACAAGAAAAATGAAATAAACATACATCATTTAATGGGAAGATTAGGTGAGAAAAAAGAATAAAAGAAAATAAAGGGTTCATATTCCTGACACTAAATAATGGTATTAAGGCATTGATTATTGTTTTTTTGAAGGTGGGATGGATTGTTATTGATATTGGAAAAACTTGTATGGTCAAGGTCAGAACTTCGACATAACTAACTGGTGGTGCAGTGTGAGATCAGACAGAACCAACCCTCTCAGATCTCTTTAAGGATATTCAATGACAAGATAAAGGTATGTCACGAATTAATAATTGGAAAATAGGCACTGAATCCTACAGGAGCTTCTCATAAGCGATGCTTTTGAATGAATCTCTTTGCAGAGATTCTCACTTTATGAGTCAGATTCTCTGTATTATGGCAATCAGAAAGCTATTTAAAGCTCAAAACTGGGAGGATAGTGTCATCCTTGCCATGCCTGAGAGTACATGGGACGTGAACAGAGTTATTCCTGTGTAAAGAGTTCCCGTTTTAGACAGGGCACCAATACCAACGAAAAATTGGGTATGGGGAAAAGAGATTAAATGGAAGTAGAAAGTTGGTGCACGAAAAGAAAATAGTTTTTCAAGTTTAGCAAGAAGTGTGAAGCATGGATTGGTTTGAAAGGATGACTTGCAAGATCTGTTTGGTTCACCGTAATCCAGCATGTAATTAAATCAAATTCTTTAATTGGATTACAAAATGACTTTTTCTAGTTACATTGTTTGTAATTCCATAATAAGAAATCAAATTCTTCAAAAAATCCTTCAACTAATCAAACATAGCTAGCATTATCTATATGTTTTAATTATTAGTTTTAATTAGGTTAACAATTTTAATAATGCAATGTAATTGAAGAATGTAATTCACTTGACTAAAATCAAACAAACAATACAGAACCTTGCAAAAATAAGATTCATTACTATTGTATACAGTGGATCCTCGACACTAAGATGTACCCAGTACAATCCCAGAATTAATTTTTGAAAATCTTGCACTACTTTCTAAAGAAAAAGACTCGAATTATATTTACAATTTGAAGAAAGCAGCTTACCTTACAACGTGAACACAGCTTCACACCATGAAATGTCAGGTCATTTACTTTAAGTACCTTCCAAATGTCTTCAGAAAAAGCGTGGCATCCATCAACAAGGATACTACCAAATGCATATATGTATGAGTTTTTGAATGAAAAAATCCTTTTTGTTTGGAAACTCGAGTATGGAAAGAAAAGAAAGATATTTTCTAGGACAGTGCATTTGCTGGATATTATTACTTGGGCCTGAACTGATTTATCAGTAAGGGTTCTTTGAGAAGGGCATTTAATGCATTCAACGAACCCTGATAATTTTGGAACGTCAAAAGTCAATAATGACCATGATTAAAACGATGACCAGTAGAATATAACAAACATGTTGCTAACCTGAGATATCAACAAAAACGGAAACGCATCAGAGAAAGTAGTTTTGTGCCCCAAAGCATAATTGGGATCCACTTCTCTGACTTGAGAGACTACATGCCATACCATAGTAAAATAAAAACTTCCAATCAGTTAGCACAATACTATGATAAAAACAAGAGCTCCATTAATTTCAAGATAAATGCATGGTTACGTATGACATCTTATTAGCAACCTCAGCACCTTATGCATGTGCATTTCACAAACATACTGCTTCATCCTTACTGTGTAAAAAACAACCAATATGAATCTGTGCTTTCCATCCAAAGCCTAAGCATAGCAACTTGATCATTATAACGATCTGAATATAATAATATATTGCTATCCTAAATGCGGCTATTATACTAAATCCCCATGTTAGATCGCTAACAGCAAAGATAACATGCCAAAAATTGTTCAAAATTTCAAGCATGGATGAGACATACCAGTGTTAAATCTCATTAAATGACTTGGTTTACCAAGGTATTTTGTAAGCCATTCAGATGCTTCATGTCCTTCATCATATGCAGAGCCTGACCACTCCCAAACAGATATTCCTTCCACTATTTTGCATGATGTATTTAAAGGAACTTTTAGGACATCCATGTCAAGGGCCCTTAGTACTGCATCAAAATATGAAAATAAAAGGAGATTTAAGCAAAAAACATAAGGTTAGGCCTACTACAATAATATGCATAACCTAGAGACAAATTCATTTATTAAATACTTAACAAAGGATAATAAGGTAACTAAATAACATTTAACATCCTTGCATTAAGCATGGAATCATATGTTGATACATATCTACACAATTTCACAGATACTCACTGATTTTCTAGTAAACCGATCTGATAAACCTAAGTTTACAGGTTCTGATGGAAATTCTGATCCATATCAGAGAAATTTCAGTGATGCAATTTAAGTTTTGACTGAAATAAGTCCATACAGCTGAAAACTTTCTTCAACCTAGCTACCTATTGCTACCCTCTACCTTGCTCTTCTTTATTAGATCTCCATGGGATTTGCACCTCTGAATCTTCTCCAAATCTACTCCAATCTTTTTTAGATGATTGAAGGCTTTCCAGCAATTCATTTTGCCAAGCTTGTTGGTATGTATTTTTGTTATCACTCTCATTCGAACCTTGATCATGTTTATTTAACATTTAACTAAGGCTATTATTGCAATTCACGCAAGTTAATCTAGAAAATTAGTTCAGGAAATTATTAAGTCTAGATTACACTGAATGTATATTTAACGCTTGTTTCATCATATAGAGTACAAAACCCAGTAAAACATTTCAATTGAAATAGACTACGACATACATTTACTTAACAGTAGATTTCTTGCAGTTTGTAATAATTCACGTACCTAAGTAAGAATCGGAGGTTGGAACCCAACCCTCTGTGAAGGCATCCTTTGGCAATTCTACGTCAATCAGTGCAAGCTTAGGTTCAACTCTCTGAGTGTAAGCCCTTCCCTTTGAATTCACAACCATCCACTCTCTGTCCCATCGGAATCCTTTGAAAAGCAAGAAGAAAACAATAAAATGTGCTCTATAAAAAAATCCACATGCATCCATCGATCATACAAAGATCGAAACCCAAACAATTTCATATGTCATAGGACATCAAGTTTAACATATAAGTATATAACCTCTTGTTGTAGAGCTTAATTGGTGTTGTGATATGATACGCTGTTACGATCCTATTTTACGTTTTTGTTATTTTACCCTTGTAAATTTCTGTTATTCTTCAGCCCTTTTATTTTTGTAACAAAATTTCATACTAGTATAAATATAGATGCGGATGTATGGAATCCCCAAGCAGTTTGTGAGAATTTTTCCGTTAGAATCATCTACACAAAGCCTATCGGTCTGCCGAAGGTCGGAAGGTTCTCCTCCCATTTGTTCCGCCGGGCGGTCCACCGCCGGCGACGACGATCCAGCCGCGGGATCCTAACATACGCCTTTCAGAAATCATAGACAGATGGAACTAAGGAGTTGCCGTAATCAAATTTCGAGCATCTAAAGCAAACCTAGCCGTCAGCTGAGGCGGCTTTTCAATGTAATAAGAAGCTGACCTGTTGGAATGACGGCTGCCTGAGTAACGGAGATCCCTCTGCAGGACTTGACGGGGTAGACGAAGATGGACGAGACCGTCGCCGCCGCCGCCGAAGACGAGTCAGGAACAGAAGCTGAAGTAGTTGGGGAAGCCTTATCCATTCTGTACACGTGACGACCAGAATCCAGGAAACGAGTAACAGTAATCCTGTACATATATATACGTATATATATACACGAGGAAATAGATTTTTCAATGATATGTGTAACTAGTGTGTTATCTTTAGTAATATTATTTTAGATGATTTAGATTAAATTTAATTAACTATATAAAATAAATTTGTATATTTACAACTAACTCAACGAAATACTATTTATCATAGAAATTTATTATATACATAAGGATCTGTATAGTTAATTCGTAACTATATAGACTTACTTCATATAATTAACTAGATTTAATATGAGTTCATTGATTCTGTAAGCATCTATAAAAATCACTTCTGTAGGTGTTGGCAGGCGAGCGTGGGCAACGGTGCGAGTAGGCGAGTGAGCGAGTGCAGGTAATGACGTGAGCACGAGTGACGACACGAGAGGGGTAAGCAATGTTGATTCATTGCTAGGGAGAAGGGGAAGAAAGAGGGGAGCAATCTGAGTGTAGGTGATAGCACGAGCAGGTGAGCGAGCGAGTGTGGGCGACAACACAAGCACAGGTGACGACACGATTGGGGTGAGCGACGTCGATTCAAAAGGGGAAGAAAGGGGAGAGTGATCACCCTCACCCTTGTGCTCTTGCACCATCACCTTTGTGCTCGTGCACGGTTGCTTCATCACCCTCACGCTCGCCCTTTGCCACTCCATCACCCTCACTTGCGTTGTCTGAACGAAATTGAACGACCCAGATGCAATACACTTCTGTGGGTGCTTACATACTCTTTTTTCTATATATATATATATATGAGATAAATGGCTCTGTAGTTACTTACAAAAATCACTTCTATAGGTAGCCATTAGATGAATAGCGGATGATGAAGATCAATGACTTAAATAGCAAGGGTAAAAGCAGAGAGAGTAAAAAAAAAAATCCCTCGCTCATTTTACCTATGCGAAAGCAACCCTTTTATTTTAATGCAAAAAAAAAATCACATTTCACCTCCACACTCTATCCCCAATCATCTTTGCGGACAAAGACCCTCCATTCTCTAAGCGTCGATCGTCGATTCCTCTTTCTCAATCGTTGAATAGAAGATGTAACTATGCTAATCACCAAAGTTAGTGTTGGATCTAACAAGTTGCAGGTGTGCTTTCATGTTATTTTAAGTTGATTTATTAAGTACATTGATTATAATTTAATTTAACATGAATGAACATAAAAAACATGTTAGATTGGCATTACTTAATTATTAAGTGCATTGATTATAATTTAATTTAACATGAATAAACATCTATTGAAGAAAAAATGTAAGACCGACATTGTTAATACAGTACAAAAATATAAATAAAAAATGGAATATCTATTTTTTACATTAAGCAAATCACGATGTTCTGTGCCTACTAAATAAATAATTAATAAATAATTGGAAATGACTTAATCCTCAATTAGTTATTAGTTATGACTTAATTTACATTATCATTTTAATATCTAAAAATAACATAAGGTCAATGAAATTAATAAACTATTAATTACCTTAAATAATGAAATTTAACATTTACCGGAAACTATTATGCACTAGAATTAAGTCACTCTATTATCACTTGATACTATATTTATATATATATATATATATATATATATATATATATATATATATATGGGAAAAATGGTTTTGTAGGCGTCTACAGAAGTGACTTAAGTGGCCGTTGGATTAAAGTTAGACGGTGGAGAGAAAGTAACGAAAAAGTAGAGAGTGTGTGAAAAAAAATCCTCTCGCTATCGTCACCCGCACAAAAGACCTATGATTCATCTTCCCAAAGTAGCCCTTTTATTTTAACACAAAAAGAAAATCTCATTTCACATGTGATTCCTTTTCCTAATCGTCTTCCCATCGATTCTTCTTCCCTTATTGTCGAATAAAACATGGAAGTAAATGTATTGATTATACTTTCATTTAACATAAAAGATCATTGGAAAAAAAATGTTAGACTGACAAACTATTAATTACTTTAAGTATTTCAGTACATGGTACAAAGTAAAATATGTTTAATCTGAAATGTATAGGTTGAACAACAAATGTAGGGGTAAAACAAAACCACACTTTTAATTAAAGAATCAACCATATTTTACTTTGTATTGATTTGGCTGCTGGGTAAACCATGCGACAACCAGCTTGAAAGCCAGTACACGTACTTGGCTGCCAGTTCCCCGGCTCCCTCCCAGGCGATAAAACTCATTATCACCCCTCTGAGTCGGCTCGAAAGCCAATACACGCCCCCGGCTGCCGGTTCGCTGACTCCCTCCTAGGCGGTAAAACACCTCGTCCCTCACACATCTATTAAATCTATTTATACAGTCTCAAGTCTTTTAACAAAAATATTCGAAGGATATCCAGAGTTATACCCTTAAAACACCTAAGTACTATTTTTAACTTAAAAATTGAATTTCACGTGTTTAACTTAAAAATCTCACGTGCCTTGCTAATACACTGATCATTTATGCTTAAAGTTATGGTTCTTTAGTTAAAATGCCGACATTGTTCACACGTGCACTTTAAAACATACACACTTGACTCAAAAAATCACGTGTTCATCTTAAAACGCTGGTCTTTTAATACAATCGTCCAGTCTTTTAACATAAAACGCCGAATCTTTTATCGACAGTGAAATTTGGTGACCCCCATACCCAACACTGATCTGGCTGCCGGGTAAACCACGTGGTAGCTGACTCAAAAGTTGGTACACGTACCCAGCTGTCGGTTCCTTGGCTCCCTCCCAGGTGGTAAAACTCGTTATCACCCCTCTTAGCCGACTTGAAATCGGTACATGCCCCTGGCTGCCGATTTGCCGACTCCCTCCCGAGCAGTAAAACTCCTCATCCCTCACTCAACTGTTAAATCCATTTATATAGTATCAAGTCTTTTAACAAAAATATTCAAAGGATATCCAGAGTTATACCCTTAAAACGCCTAAGTACTATTCTTAACTTAAAAATTGAATTTCACGTGTTTAACTTAAAAATCTCATGTGCCTTGCTAAAACACCAATCATTTATGCTTAAAGTTATGGTTCTTTAGTTAAAATGCCGACACTGTTCACACGTGCACTTTAAAACATACACACTTGACTCAAAAAATCACGTGTTCATCTTAAAACACTGGTCTTTTAATACAATCGTCCAGTCTTTTAACATAAAACGTCGAATCTTTTATCGACAGTGAAATTTGGTGACCCCCATACCCAACACTGATCTGGCTGCCGGGTAAACCACGTGATAGCCAACTCAAAAGTTGGTACACGTACCCAGCTGTCGGTTCCTTGGCTCCCTCCCAAGTGGTAAAACTCGTTATCACCCCTCTTAGCCGGCTCAAAAGCCGATACATGCCCCTAGCTGCCAGTTCGCCGACTCCCTCCTGGGCGATAAAACTCCTCCTCATCCCTCACTCAACTGTTAAATCCATTTATATAGTCTCAAGTTTTTTAACAAAAATATTTGAAGGATATCTAGAGTTATACCCTTAAAATGCCCAAGTACTATTCTTAACTTAAAAATTGAATTTCACGTGTTTAACTTAAAAAATCATGTGTTCATCTTAAAACACTGATCTTTTAATATAATCATTCGATCTTTCAACACAAAACGCCGAATCTTTCATCATGTATGAACTTAAATTTTCACGTGATGAAAGATTATAAGATATAGCTTATGAACTTAAACTTAAACACCAGTCTTTCAAATTCCTACCACATATGCTTGTAAGATTGTAGGATATAATTTAATTAAATTTTAATCATAATTTGATGATAATTTAAAAGTCGTAATTATATTTGCTAATTATCTATTTAGTTATTAATTGAACATAACTGGAAATATTGAACTTAATGCTAAATTATTTAACATAACTGGTAATCAAAATCTTTTTTAATTCAAAATTAATTAATTAAAAATCAAATCCACCCTAATATTTTCATTAAGGATTTTACAAATTATAAGAATATTTCACAAATAAATTGAAGATAGATTTAATAATTA